>JARYGA010059997.1:43421-68618 GCA_030545235.1 Helianthus tuberosus
CAAGGGGAAACAATAGGATATAATGGTTCAGCAGGCTGATGCAGTATGTTACTATGTCTTTGACATGCATCACATCTTCGAACGTATTCTGTGGCATCTTTCCTCATTGTCGGTCAATAATATCCTGTTCTTAATACTTTTGAGAATAATGACCTGCCCCCAGTATGGTTACCACAATCCCCTTCATGTATATCCTGAAGTACTTCCTTGGTTTCAGGATCCTCCAAGCACCTCAGATATGGTCCTGCAAGAGATTTCTTATACAAAACATCATTTATAATAGTGAATCGTGATACCTTCATCCTAAAGGCTTTAGGATTCTCATTCTTTGGGATGTATCCTTGCTTTAGATATCTCATCATTGGAGCTATCCAGGACTTAGAATCCTCCTCAAGATAGCCATCATCAGGATCCTGAATACTTATTACTTCCTTATCCTGAGGATTCGTCGCAGGATATAGGATATGTAATATTGGTATCCGGGTTCCTTCCGGTATCCTGACCGATGATCCTAGATTTGCCAAGGCATCAGCTTCAGCATTGTCTTCTCTTGGTACCTGTTCAAGTGTAAAAGTATCGAAATATCCTGCTAAATTTTTAAGAATTTCGAGATACCCGATTAACTTCTCTCCTTTAACTGCATAGCTTCCATTGAAATGATTAGTGATTAACAAGGAGTCAACATACACTTGCAAATTTTTTATATTCATATTCTTAGCCAACTCTAATCCTGCAATTAAAGCTTCATATTCTGCCTCATTATTAGTAGCAGGAAATTCACACCTAATAGCCTGGGGTAATATGTCCCCCTGTGGCGATTTTAGTAGTATACCTAAACCTACTCCTCTTACATTGGATGCACCATCAGTATATAATGTCCAGCATTCTAAGTTTTCTCTTAGCTGCTGTACTTCTAAATCTACTTCATTTTGAATGTCACTACTGAAATCAGCCACAAAGTCAGCTAAAGCCTGAGACTTTATGGCATTTCTAGGTTCATATACTAAGTCATAAGCACTCAATTTCACTGACCACTTGGCCATCCTACCTGACATCTCCGGTATCCCAAGCACGTTTTTAACAGGATAATTGGTTTTAACATGGATCCTATGTGTCTCAAAATAATGTCTAAGCTTTGTCGATGCCATAATTAGGGCTAATATCAATTTTTCTAAATGAGAATATCTAGTTTCAGCATCTAGTAGACTTTTACTAACATAATAGACAGGATATTGCAGACCTTCATGGTCTTTTATAAGAACGACACTTACAGCATTCCCTGATACAGGGAGGTATAGGGATAGTGGTTCACCATTTTCAGGCTTCATCAATAGAGGTGCAGTCGAGAGATATCGCTTCAAATCCTGCAAGGCTGCTTCATGCTTTGCTCCCCATTTGAACTTCTTATTCTTCTTGAGGATATCATAGAATTCCTTGCATTTTTCCGAGGATCTTGAAATAAATCTGTTCAATGCTGCTACTCGGCCTGTTAACCATTGAACATCCTTCATATTCGAGGGTGATTTTATATCCAGGATAGCTTTAATCTGCTCCGGGCTTGCCTCTATCCCCCTTTTCGTCACCATATATCCTAGAAACTTTCCTGCCCCCACTCCGAAATGGCACTTAGCAGGATTCAGCTTCATGTTATACTGATCCAGGATATCAAATGCTCCCTTGATATCCTGGAGGTGATCCTCAGCCTTTTTAGATTTCACCACCATATCGTCAATATATACCTCCATGGTGTCCCCTAGCTTATCTTTGAACATCATATTCACCAATCTCTGGTATGTTGCACCTGCATTTTTCAAACCGAAAGGCATAGCAGTATAGCAATAAATACCTGTTGGTGTCATGAAAGCAGTATCCTCCTGGTCCGAAGGCTCCATTTGAATCTGCTGAAATCCTGAGGATGCGTCCATGAACGTTAACATCTCGTGCCCGGCAGTAGCATCCACCATTGCATCGATATGAGGAAGGGGGAATGGGTCTTTAGGACAAGCCTTATTCAAGTCTGTGTAATCTACACAGACTCTCCACTTCCCATTTTTCTTCTGCACTACGACCACATTCGCCAGCCACCTTGGGAACTTGACTTCTCTGATCATTTTGGACTTTAACAATCTTTCAACTTCCTCTTGGATGATTACATTTCGCTCAGGAGCAAACTTCCTTCTTTTTTGCTGAACAGGCTTGAACGACCTGTCAATTCCAAGCTTGTGAGTAATAATGTCTTTGGATATACCTGTCATATCCTCATGCTTCCATGCAAACGTTGACATCCTGCACTTCAAAAAGTCAGTTAATTGTTCTTCAATATCCCGAGGGATATTGGTTCCGACGAGCACCGAGATATCAGGATTATCCTGATCCAGGATAACTTTCTTCACATCCTGCTCCGAAGCTTCTAAGGTATCACGGGCCCGCATCTTTAATTGCTATGCTGGATTAGGCTTGGTCGAGGATTTCATCGAGGATGTGTAGCATTCCTTCGCCTCCTGCTGATCACTATCAACTTTGACGACCCCCCAAGGGGTTTGAATCTTGATGCATTGGTGATAAGTCGAAGGCACAGCCTTCATGTCATGGATCCACGGCCTGCCTAGTATGATGTTATAGCAGGATAAGGAGTCCATCACACAGAAGCGTTGTATCGAGTTGACCCCTTCAACATATACTGGTAACTTTATCTCTCCTACAGTATTTCTAGCCTCTCCACTAAAACCAACGAGCACAGTGGACTTTGAAGTAATGTCCATCGGAGATACATTCATCCTTTTCAATATTTCCAGCTGAATTATATTGACAGAACTACCGTTGTCCACCAATATCCTGCGTACAAAATGGTTAGCCACATATAATGTTATTACCAAAGCATCATGGTGAGGATCCTGAACAGTATCCCTGTCATCACTATCGAAAGTGATCACTTTATCAGTTGTGAGGGTAGTCATCCTGACTGGTTTGTCTCCCCTTTCACTCTTAGCTTCCTTTGCATGTCTCTTAGCCGCCGAATACGAAGTCCCACAAATGTCGGATCCTCCTGAAATAAAGTTAATTATCTTGGCATCTGCTGGGGGTGATGCTGCTCGTTTAGGATCCTTCTCGGGATCCTGCCCTTTATTCTTCTTTCTTCCCAGCAAGTCCTTCAGATACCCTTTGCTTAACAGGTAACTTATTTCTTTCCTTAAAGCAATGCAATCCTCGGTCATATGTCCGAAGTCTTCATGGAAGGCACACCATTTGGATTTATCCTTCCAATCAGCTTTCTGCTGGTTCTTTCGAGGCCACCTAGCTTTGTCCCCTAAACCCTGCATAGCATACATTAACTCAGGTATATTAACAGAAAAGTAGTATTCAGATAAGTCAGGATATTCTTCAGGATCCTCGTCTTCAACAGCATTCACTTTCTTGTTATCATTTCTGCCATATGGCTTGGAGCGATATAGCTTATATGAGGATTCTGATTTCCTGTTGGTTGATTCATAGGTTGAGGTAGAATTCATCCTCTCTTGCATCTTCTTGTCATCTTCCAAACAGATATATCTCAAAGCCCTGTTACGAGCTTCGTCAAGATTCCTGCAGGGATTCATTACAAGATCCTGATAAAACTGAGAATCCTTTTGTAACCCCATCTTAAAAGCTTGCACAGCTGTTGCAACATCAAGATGTGGGATATCCAAGGATTCTCGACTGAACTTGTTCACATAATCCCTCAAGGATTCCTGAGATCCTTGAGTTATCCTGTAAAGGTCACTGGTTAGTTTCTCAAAACTCCGACTACAAGAAAATTGACTGTTAAATAAATTAACCAAATGAGCAAACGAAGTAATTGAGTGAGGAGGGACGTTTAACAGGCATTTTAAGGCTGATCCTGTCAAGGTAGAACCGAATCCCTTGCATAAGCATGCTTCCTTGAGATCTAGAGGGATAGGATTGATTTCCATCCGTTCCCTATACTGGGCAATATGCTCTTCAGGATCCGTAGTCCCGTCATACAATTTCATGTTGGGAGTCTGAAATCTTTTTGGGATTTCAGCATCACAGATAGGATACGCAAAGCGGGATATCCTGTGGCTGTCTTGGGATACTTCCGGAATTGGCTGGACCACTCCAGGTACACTGGATATCATGTCCTTCAATTTCTGGAGCTCCCTGGTAAATGTTGACGTTATACCTGCATCCTGCAAAGACCCATTGTTGTTAGTAGCAAGAATATTATTATTTGACACATTATCGGTCTGAGGATTTTGGCCATATCCTGAAGCATATCCTGTACTCCTCACAGTCGACATCCTGACCGAGGAGGGTATCTCAGGGGTATGATTCTGAGAATGGCTTGGGACGATATTCCCCCTGTTATCCTCAGTGTAAACTGCGGAACTGAAGTTTAAAGCCCTGGGCTGTATAGGAGTGACAGTTTCTTCAGCAGGTCTACTCGAGCTAGCTTTTAAGAGTTGGATTTCTCTTAACAGCATCTAGTTAGTCTCCTGTTGCTGCCTCATTTGTTCCTGCACACTTCCAAATAAAGTTAGAATTTCATCATTAGAGGCTAAAACGGGAGCAGATCCTTGAACACTCCGAGTAGGGATAACATCTTGAGGTTGTGAAGAAACTGGCATCCTTGGAGGAGGTGGTGGAAGCACCGAACCGGTAGTAGCAGAAGTTGTAGCAGACATAGTGGAGGAGCTCATGTTTGATCTTGAAGCCATTGTAAACAACGTGGCAAAAAGTTTCGAAAACAGAAAACCGATTAATGATTTCACAAAGATTTTTAGTAAAGAGAGCACCACTTGCCCCACGGTGGGCGCCAAATTGTTTTGGTCAAAAAATACCGAAGCAATTTAGTGATCAAATTAGTTAAGTGAGGTAGTGTGCTAAAATTATGTATGAAAAATATGTTAACCAAGTTAGTTATAAAAAACAGTTTTAGGATACGGCTCAAGATATAGAGCTGTATCTGTGATCAAACAATGAGCAAAAAAGTAAAGGTTGACACGTGATGTACGAGGAAAGCCCTTGATCAATCTAGATCGCCGGCACAAAACCTCGGGAGCTGACAATCGCAGCTGCCTTGTTCTTCTATTGCTTCAAATATCAGGATACAGTGCAGGATGTAGAGCGAATCAACTAAGTGTTACAATGTGATTTGATTACAAGTGTTTGTGTGTAGTGTTTGCAGAGAGCTAGAGAGAAAGTGTTTGAAAATGTGAAAGTTGCGTGCCTTAATCTGATCCGCCTCCATCTATTTATAGTAAAACAAATATAACAAACTATCCTAAATAACCGGGATCCAGCAAATATTCCTCACTCGAACGTTGTAGACCTAGTCTTTCGGGTTCAACGTCTCTCCCATAACAAACATGCCCGAGTCTTGAGGAGATGAAGTCCATCTGACCGTTAGCAAACCCCAGCCTTTAACCTGCACGTGGTTAATTCAATCAACCTCAGGATATCGCCCAGGATGTTAGCAATATCCCCGTCCAGTATCCTGGTCACAAATAAACAATTAGAAGCAGGATATTGATCAAGATATGTAAGCTCAGAAAATGACCCATAACAATTGTCACCTAAGAATAAGTGACGGTATTGTTTTAAAACTAAACACAAGAAAACTTGTGTTAGGGTCCTAGGAAGGTTATAGTCTAGGTCAAAGCATCCCTAATAACCTAATTCCCTATAACCATTGGCTCTGATACCAACTTTTCTGTCACACCCCGACCACGTAAAACAACTAGACGCGGCGGAAACGTCGGGGAGTGTTGTAACAGAATCATTGTTTCATGACCATGGAATAAATAAATTTTGTTTTATTGAATAAATGAATTCATTGTTTTAATACCATCAAATAAGTACAACTATGATCTTCCAAGTTTTAAAGTTGTTAAGGCACGAGTCCATCCTAAGTGTAGTGTGTATCAACAATCATCACAAAACAGCACCTGAAACATGTGTAAAAATAGGTACGTCAGCATAAAAATGCCTGTGAGATACATAGGTTTTATGAAAATAGGATTCATGACTTATAAGTTTAAGGAAAAAGAATGTTTTAAGAAAAGTAGTCACGATCCTTGTAAATTGTTTTGTTTTGTAAATCATTTGAAAAGTGATAAACAAAACAATGATATATATTTATAAAAAGAATAATGTATGGTTAAGTGAATAACCATGTAAAATGAGTTTGTATTGAATGTATTGTTCGAAAAACAATATTTTGATAAAAAGGCTTATAGTATATGTGAAAATATACTTTGGATTTTAAGAGAATCGAATGAGTGATGTATTAAAATATATTTCGATTCCAATATCGTTGACCCAAGTGTACTAAATAACGCCACGGTATGTAATGCAATGAAAACACTTATATATAAGAAGTACCAGCGGCGTATCTACCATGTTTTCATCACATTACACCCGTCCCGTTATCTAAACACTAACCAAAACACAATCGTTAGATAGATAGTACATTAAATATACTTTAGTTGTTTAAAATAATAGTTTGCAGTAGTATATTACAAGTATACTTCGGATTATAAATAACATATTAAACTATGTTTTGGTTTCATGAATAACATATCAAAATATGCTTTGGATGTGAATAATAACATATTAAACTATGCTTTGGTTGAATAAACAACATATTTAAGATATGTTTTGGTAGTTAATAACATATCAAAATATGCTTTGGATTTGATAAATAACATATCAAAATATGTTTTGGTTTGTTAACAAAATATATATATGTTGGTTTTGTAAAATACCACACATGAGAGTATATCAAACTATACTTTTGGGAGTATATCAAAATATACCATAAAAATGTGATTTAAGAACTCATTCAGACCTAGTGCATCAAAATACACTTTTGAGACTATAGGGATACCACAAAGGCAATCCCTATTTGGATGGAGAAACAAATTGGTTTCAGACATTCCATGACAACAGGAATGGGGTGTCTAATCCTATAGCACTATATCATACTACCAATCGGTCTGGTGAACATAAAATAAGTACAATTCAACATTTTATTTTATGTTCTTTGAGAAATCAGTGTTTAAACCATAGATAGTCATTCAGTTTGTCAAATGATAAGTAATAACATGTATAATCAACTATACTTTGAAATCATGAAAATAACATATAGGTACACATGCTTCACCCCAAAACAGTTGAAAACAGTAAAATAGGGGAACTATGTACTCACTTGAGATTGCTTAGTAGTCCTTGAGTAACAACCAAACAATGCTAGAGATCACGGAAATCAAACGGCACCTAATATAGGTGACTATGTTAATATACCAGACCTAAATCGGAGGATTGGATAGAATGAGGGTTCGTAAACCAAACGAGTATGGAGACTCGTGTAATATGGTTTAACAAAGCCTACATACTAAAATGAAACCTAACCTAAGTGCTTACGACCCATTACGACCCGTTTAGGTAGCTTATGCTACTTTAACGCGTCGTTCGCGTGAGACGCGTTCGGACCGCTTAACTAGTCCTATGACAAGTAATATATGCCTTAACATGTCTAATATTGTTGCCAAATTAGTTTAGATACCAAAAGTTATGTTACATATGCTTAAAATGAATTTTGGCGCAAAAAGGGTATTTTGGTAATTTACCTAAGGCATATATACTACCTATCATACAACTAACTAAACGTCGTGACCAAAAGGTATAACCTCGGAAGGTTATACCCTATATACTATGGTCACCTAATGTGTTTGGTCGGATCCTAATGATCGACCAAACGGGTCGGGTTCGAAAGTATAAGCGATTGTTTAGATCGCTTACCTTACGACCCTATATAAGCACTAAACTAAAAGTGACGAGCTAAGCATGTTAAAATATGCTTAACTAAGTTTAGAAAACAGGTTTGGTATCAAAACAAAGGGTTTTTGTTGGTACACTTTATGTGGACGCGACTCGGCTCGGTTCGACTCGGCTCAGTTCGACTTGGTTTCGACACGGTTAGGTCCGGCTCAAGCCCGACGTCACGACATTCCTCCGTCATGCGCCCCAGAGTTCGACACGCGAAGCACAGAGCGCTACGAACCTATCCCGTTTACACATCATCATGACATCATCATGATGATGTCGAAATGTTGAATATGTGAAAACCTTTGACCGAACAATGCATCTGGGCCAATCAACTTCATATATGGGCCGTAATATTGGAATGGACTTTGACTTCAGTTGGGCTCCTATTCCACTCGACGAAACAGAATGATATTAATATGTATATCGACGAAACAGATAGTGTTTCGTCGACTTTAGTGTTTCGTCGTGGCCTTTATGTGTTTCGTCAGTCTGTGTCTAGTATAAATACCCCTCACAGTTTCTGTGTGAAACTGATGAGCACAGAGAGACTTAGGTGCTGTTTGTTTTTGCAGACATAAACTGTCTGCAAGCTGATTTCATCTGTTTTCATGTCTGCAACTGAAGATGTGGTCTGAAGGTCTGTAAGCTGAAAATACAAGACTGTTTGTTTTTATAAATTGATAATGTCTGCACAAACAACATCTCACAAAGATTCTGCAACCTTATCCTCTCAAATCTCCCTCACACAATCAAAACACATACATATAGAAACAACACTCTGGCTCTCCTCTCTCGAAACACAGAATCGAACAAGCACACCCACACCCTTGAGCTATCAACAAATCACTAAAATCTTCACATACAAGTATGTATGCAACCCCTGTTTCAAGATCAATTGCAAAATCAAACAACTGCATCACCGTTGACCAATTAAGCTGAATTCATGTAAAAAACATACCTTTGTCGGAGTACAAACCGATTGAAGTATTCTGGTTCCCTCTCCGACTCAACTCCGGTGACCGGAGTACAAACCGCCCGACGGTTCAGTTCTCGATAAACACCCTTCTCTCTCAGATGCCCTGCAACATTCACACCCCCCTCTTTGTCGATCAAACGGCTGGCCCACACCTCTCGATGGTGGCACACAGCGGCAGGCACAGAAGAGAGAGAGAGAGAACGGAGAGAGACGAACGGCGGTGGGGCTGTGCCGCTGTGGCCTATGGGAGGAGACGAACGGCGGCGGCGGTGGCAGGAGAGGTGGTGGCGGGTGTGGGAGGAGAGGCGGTGGCGGCGGGGGCTTGGGGAGGAGAGGTGGTGGCGGTGGCAGGGAAGAAGAGAAGAAGGGTGGAGGAGATGTTTGAAGATTTGTGAAGATGCAAGACCTAAGCTTTTTTTTTAAGCTAATATAAGCAATTTTCAGATCTTCTCTTAATTTTAAAACAAACAGTCTTCAACCCCTTATGTCTGCCCGCCTGCAGACATAAGCTCCTTACAGATGTTTTAAGCAAAAACAAACAGCCCTTTAGTGAGAGTCGTTAAAACATTGTTTGTATATGTTTGTGGTTTTACTCATCCCTAATCAATAGATATTGAATCTTTGGTTACGCGTGTGTTTTACACTTTGTTTGGTTTGCACCGTCACGGGGATTCCGCACCCGTTACCGTGTTCTTGATAAACAAGGATAGGTGTTCGTTATCGATCCTCACCGGAAAAACGGGACCTACAATTGGTATCAAAGCTTTGGCTCTAATCCTTGTTTAAAACCAAACAAGTTTGGGTTTTTATCAAGTGTGTTATTGTGATTTTTCAGATTTCGTTCTTAAAAATTTCATATTTTCTGGAAATATTTGCTGAAAATCAGTGTTTGAAGTGTTGTTTTGCTATAAGTTTTAGTGAAAACCTTATTATTTTGCATTTCTACATGTTTGCGTTTGGTTTTCGTTGAAAGTTTTAAGCAAAATCGTGTTTCGGAAAATTGTTCGGTGACCGGAATCTTAAAAAAAAAATTCATCGTGTTCTTCAGAAATATTCAAAGTGTTCTTAAATTGTTGTACGTTTGATCTGATTTGGGTTGTATTATTGTTGTTGTTAAATATAATATTGAGTTTGAAAATTGTGTACAAAGCAAAATGATGATTTTTACTTGAAAATAGTGAGCCGAAAGCAATTTGAAAATTGAGGCTTTGTGTCAGAAGGTGATAAGGCATGTTGATAAGATCTACATAACTGTTTCGTCGGCTAACATTGAACACCAGTTTCGTCGACAACAAGAATACAAATCAGTTTCGTCGGACAAGATAACTTTTCGGTTTCGTCGCACAAACAAACAAAACTGTTTCGTCGATCTATTATTAGATCTGTTTCGTCGACCACAATACATTTCTGTTTCGTCGGACAACTTCAATCTGTTTCGCCACTTAATCAGTTTCGTCGAGATACTTGTCACTTTTTAACAGAGGACTTCTAAAAGTGTTTTAACAGTCTGTTTCAAGTGTGTGACCAGGTTTTTGTGAAATGTATTATGGAGGAGGTTTTATTAAACGAATTGCTGCTCCTCAAAATATCGAAATGTATTATGGAGGAGGTATTATCCCGTCAGCTAGTTCAAGTTCAGCTCAGCAACCAAAGTTACAAACGGCGTTTGTATCAAATACAAACTCTTCTCCGTTTCCTCAATCAGCTCCACCTCCTGTTTTCGATCCAAGTGCCTATTTTCCTAAACCTACTGTCGATTGTGGTCCGGCCATACAGTTAGGAAACGGTGATCAAACAAGAACTGCGTTTTATGCCGAAATCATCAAGAATGTCAGTGATGGTGAATCTTCGGGAAATGATGACAGTTCAGGATATAGTGGCAGTATTGATAAAGATGGTTCAGGTGTGAGTGATTACAGTTTGTCGAATGATGCTAAGGAGAAATCGGACTTGATCAAGAAAGCTGATGCTACATCAGAAGAAATGGAGAAGATTCTCACTGAAGATGGATCTTTCTCTTCTCAGACTGCCTTTATGGCTAATGTCACAGCTTCTACAAGTCAGGTAAAATCTGAAACTCTTATCATATGTAGAGATTGTGATTATATGAAAAATGAATGTGAAAGAGTTTCTTGGATAAAGGAAAATGATGAAGTTCACTGGTGTGGTCGGTCAACGTGCTCAAAATGAAAAACAAAAACTGAGAAATGATAAGTATCTCTACTAACGATGTATCGGTAGGCTCACAATCAGACTAAAATGTGCAGGATGATACAAACCTTATTTGACTGAAGACCAGGTGGGAACCGCACATTGGCATATGGTCTTAGTACCGAAATTTCGTTTGAGAGATTGCCGAGGTTCTGAGATATTCGGTCTTTATGCTGTTTATCATCTGGGTATCATGGTTGTTTCTTTTACCGAAAAAAAACGGAGACGAAGTCTAGATCTTCCATGATACTATACATACGTGTACATATTGCATTCGACCTCAATAAGTGATCAACAATCACATGTCCAAACAAAATAAGTGATAATATATCACAGATTCTTTGCGGGAGTCAAGTTCGTCTCTTTGCTGTACGGAAGTACTGACCTGTTCACGGACTTGCTCCTGTGCCCTCATGCATCTGAAAATCAAGTTACTCATCAATAAGTGATTCTATCACATAAGGCTTGTTTTTCAAATCAAAATAAGTGAGTTTCTCACATCTTTTATACGGTCAAACAGATGATAAACAGTATACTCACCGGTAAGATGAACTATCGCGCATGCCTTGATACGGGAATGTGTCGTGTGTGGATGAACACCGGTCGGTAAGTATAATTCATACCTTAACGTATCCCCTAAACATGATTACATCTGATAAGTTGAGTTTATGTGGACAACAATACCGATAATTGTTATAGGATGCTTATCTTAATGTTAACTAATTGAACAAAAAGAGCGTTTTGGCGTGACCGTACACTGATATGATTCTCTTACCCCTCGAAACTCGCAAAAAGAATGTCTGTAAATATTTGTTTACTGCTTTCGTTTATGCATCTTTGTATATATTTATTTATTGCTTTCCGACTTTACATTTGTGAAATGAAAAATTCCAAAAAGATTTTAGGTATGTTTTAATCTAAACTTTATGAAATCCAAAAAGATTTTGCTTCTAGTTTATTTTTGATTGACCGATGTTGGAACTCGAGCCTATCCTACCCAAAATCCTGTTCGTAAGCCGGAAAACAATTGCACCTTCATAAACTGTCGAAGTTAACAAGTTTTGAAAGTTAAGAACTAAAATTGAACAAATTTGTTTAAACTTTCAAACCATTGTCGGTCGGTGTTTGATTGAGATTTGATCTCATATGTGTCGTTTGTTTAATTTGTCTATATTCCAAGCGGTTGTTCTCATTACGTTGTTTAGCTTTCTTGTATGTGCAGATAAGACATCAGAACCAGCTAAAGACGAAGAGAACGTGTCAGATGACAAGCCGTAAAGTGAAGACACGACAAAGTGGAGGCACTCAAAAGATAAAAATGATCGAGTTGCCGTTGATCCTTCATCAACACCACAAGGATCTGAAGAATTGACGATCAAAAGATTCACGAGTATGTCTCAATGGAGAGTTCAATCTAAGGGGGAGTTTGTTAACACACTTCTTAAATGAAAAGGGAGTTTGTTGATACACTTCTACTTACGATGCGTGAAGACTTTGAAGATCCTCCGACATGAAAGATACAAAAGACACGGAAGACGAACCTCACGAGTAGCGTCCAAGGGGGAGATTGTTGGTACACTTTATGTGGACGCGACTCGGCTCAGTTCGACTTGGTTTCGACACGGTTAGGTCCGGCTCAAGCCCGACGTCACGACATTCCTCCGTCGTGCGCCCCAGAGTTCGACACGCGAAGCACGGAGCGCCGCGAACCTATCCCGTTTACACATCATCATGATGATGTCATGATGATGTCACAATGTTGAATATGTGAAAACCTTTGACCAAACAATGCATCTGGGCCAATCAACTTCATATATGGGCCGTAATATTGGAATGGACTTTGACTTCAGTTGGGCTCCTATTCCACTCGACGAAACAGAATGATATTAATATGTATATCGACGAAACAAATAGTGTTTCGTCGACTTTAGTGTTTCGTCGTGGCCTTTATGTGTTTCGTCAGTCTGTGTCTAGTATAAATACCCCTCACAGTTTCTGTGTGAAACTGATGAGCACAGAGAGACTTAGTGAGAGTCGTTAAAACATTGTTTGTATATGTTTGTGGTTGTACTCATCCCTAATCAATAGATATTGAATCTTTGGTTACGCATGTGTTTTACACTTTGTTTGGTTTGCACCGTCACGGGGATTCCGCACCCGTTACCGTGTTCGTGATAAACAAGGATAGGTGTTCGTTATCGATCCTCACCGGAAAAACGGGACCTACAGTTTTGATACCTAAGAGTAGTTTGGTTACAAAATACGCAAGAATGCGCATTTTGGCCGAAACTACGACTCGTCACTAAGCCTAGATAACGTGGTAATCAGTAGGTATAGTCGCTAGGGACTATAACCATCGTGATTACGCTCACGTTATGAAGTTCAAACGAACTTCGCATTGACCATAAACTGGTCAATGCAGAAAGTCAAACAAAGTTTGACTTTAACGCTAAAACGAATAAAGAGAACGAAGGAACACTTACAAAGGGTCCCCGCTAGTAAATCTTGATTGAATAGCTCAGGTATGAAGCAATGGCTTCAACTTAGAGCTTTTAGATCAGATTTGTGGGTTTTGAGTTGTGAAAGGGTTGGGTATTTATAGGATTCTTGGAACCGTTAGGATCGTTCCTCGAATACCGTGCTTTGATCTTGTCCCTACACTTGTTGCAAACTTGTGGTAACTCAAAATGGCCCCCCAACATCAGGGATTAACATGTGGCATTAGCCTTTGGAGTGTTTGGGAGCTGTTAACAATTGATTAAACAACCTTTGCTGATCTGAAAGGGCCTCGCGTGACGCCAAGGGGGCTAGGTGTCACGCCTAGGTCCTTCTGATCAGCAAACAGTTTCCAAAGTTCCCATTTCAGTCCCCGTTGTGTATTATGGCCATTTCCGACATGTTTAAGGCTCGTTAAATCATTTTCAAGGCTCCACAAGGATTCCTAAACATTGTGGACATGAAACATGCTCAAAAATGTGCCGGATGTTGGTTCGTTTGGTCGTATGATCGCGATGTTCGCTTAATTACGACGGAATGCGCATAAGCGCGAAAAACGATCCAAATTGCGTGACGAATGGATTTTTCTTATGCCAAACACTAAAATAAAATATTTTAGTGCTTACATAAATTTTTGGATATCCGGATGTATTCAGAACGTAAGTTATGCGTGAAAGTGCAAACTTATGCACTTTTTTGACGCTTTTAGTCCCTGAATGACCCAAAGGTTTATTTTAGCACACCGAACCCCTCAAAGCCTATTTCTAAGATATATAAAGGATATTTAAGGTGTGTTTAACTTATGGTCATGTTCTGGAATGTTCGTTACAGTTCAAATTGGCATACTTTCGCACTTTGTCAAGTTTAGTCCCTGTAAGCGAATTAACTTGTTTTTGCCATACCAAAGCCTTCAAAACTTATTTCTAAGTTATGTATGTGACAACTCGTATTTCCAAACCGATCTTCGTACTTTAATGTAACGTATGTGTACGATATGTGACTATTATGAAAGTGAATACTTATGCTAATGTTATGTTATTACGTGCTTTGTGTACTGTATGTTTGTATATAAATAGCCCAACCGCATAACATGAAACCAATCGCACAACACTCACCCGACCGCACAAGCCTTTCGGGCTACACAACTCGTATTCGGACCAATGGGCAGCCCAAGTGAGGGTTAGGCCCACTCCCCCATATCGCATAACACTAAGGGGATAGAGTAAACTTCTCATTGTTGCTAAACGCCTACATACACAAAACCCTAGTGCTCTCTTCCTTCTCTCTAGAACTCGACGGCAACAACATCTTTTCCCTCGAAGCCTTTGGTGTTCGGATCAATCCCTACTCTTTTCCTTCGATCGGTTAGTGTTAATATTATTCTTATAATTAGTGTGTTGCATGATGATGTTATGATCTCACGATTTGATTAAACGATTAAGTATTGAATGTATGATGAACAATGATGTTTACGTGTATGATGATTAATCGGCTGCCATGTCTTGTCTTCGGATTTGTTGTGTAATGAATCAGGATTAAATGATGCGAATGATGAGTAATGATTATAATGCATGTGTGATATCTTGGAAATACAAACAATTGGATAAAGATCCTTTATGATTTTCGGCTAGTGTCATCATAGATTTCATGTGCTACATGTGATTCTTAATTAATGTGAATGATAGTGGCATGATCGGTCCAATGATATGAGAGTTAATTGATAGTCTGATTAGTCAAAGGGTGGCCATGTGTGTGTTGTCAGGCTAGGTTAGTCAAATTCATATGTTATTTGTTTGCATGATGATTAGGGTTCTTTAGAAAACAATTGAAATATATGCTTGTTTGATCGATAGTATGCTAGATGGATTGGTTTGAAAACTGTTAATTGATTTGATCTGGAAACCAATTAACTGTTGATTGATTGGGTTGATTGATAACAAAATTGGAAACTATTGATTAGCAAGATTGATGCTTGTAACCGATTTGGCATGATATCCGGAATTTAAAAACTAGTCACACAAGCCTCTTGATCGTACAAGAGGTTCTGGTCGCACAAGATCACACGTACAAGAGATCGCACAAGACATCTTGGTCAGTCGCACAAGATGTCTTCTATCGCACAAGAAGTACGAATATCTAACTGTTTGGGCTGGTTGGTTATGTTGGGCCGGGCTGGTAATGGAGTCGCACAAGATAACATGGATCGCACAAGGCTTAAGTTTAATTGTTTGGGCTGTATGTATATGTGTTGGGTTGGGCCTGATCTGATCGCACAACCCAAATCGGATTCACATAAAGTTTAAGTTAAATTGTTGAACCGTGGTTATGATTTGGGATTCTTGACTTTGGGCCGGGTAGAAGTGGAATTCAACGAATGACTCGCACAAGGTCATTAGACTTGTGCGAGCCCAATCACTTAATGTCAATATGTCTTATCTGTTAAACGTGATGTTGCATCATGCCATGGTCCGTATGTGTTTCTTATATATGCAATCTATGTGATACCTGTGTGCGCTACTTGAAAACCTAAACCTGACTTGTATGATAATCATGTTAGGACGTGGTTGACCCCTAGTTACTAGACTTGACCTTTCTGTGTAATCTGCCGAGCAAACCAAGGTGAGTTCACACTCTACAAAGCATGTGATTCCCAGGGGTTGGGAATGGGGTTAAGGAATATGGATTCCTCGTCCTTTCTTGGGTAGGACAGTAATGGTTCAGGAATGTAATTCCTCGTCCTCACGGACAGATAACTCGTACTAGACCAAAACTCTATCACGAAGTCCCTCCTTTTTATATCGACTTAATCGCCGAGCCAATGGCGAGCGGGTCATTAGTTAGATAGCGCTATTTAGGTCTGACAAGCCTCACACCGTGCCGCAGAGGACGGGCGTGAACTAATGGATCTGGGGCACGTCAATGCTGATAGACATTGACAATTTCAGGGCACTTAAACATGACTTCAGTCAGTAGTCGATATGGTAACGAGTCTAGTGTATACATGGGGTAGCCCCCACGGCCGAAATGCCAGATAACTATCATGAGGTAGCCCCCACGGCAGGGTCGCCAGAGTAAATGGGTTAAACAAATGGTTATACAAATCACGTTTTCAACTATGGGGTAACCCCCACGGCAGGATGCCAGATAAAGGAAACTGTTTTTGGAACAACTTAAAACGAACACCCAACCGTGAACTCACTCGACATTGTTGTTGACTCGTTACTACATGCTTTGCAGGTCTATAGGTACTTAGCTGGAGCTTGCACAAGGAAGAGTCGTTGTGGGACATGGACAGCTGTGTGCCATGTTAACCTTTGGACATTTGAACTTTTGATTTGGTTTTAAACATTATGCTTCCGCTCATAACTTAACTATGTTTGTTTTTGGTCACTAATCATGTTGGTTGGACTTTTACAATTAATTATATACTCGTTCGATATGATTAGTGGTTTGATCCTGGTCAGTCACGCCTCCAAGCGGTGATACTCCGCATGTGGGTTTTGGGGGTGTGACAGATTGGTATCAGAGCCATTGGTTATAGAGAACTTGGTTTTAATAAAGGAAAACGTTTTTGTTAAAACCAGACTATAACCTGTACAGTGCTCTACGATCCACAACGACACTTCACCCCACGTGCAAGGCTCGACATTCTAGGTGATATGGTTTGTGTTTTATTGCCTACTTGCTAGATTACGTAGAACTATGCTCATGATATGCTTAGCTAGTATAGCTACTCTTGCTTGAACACGTGGGTGCTTACTCTTTTCTGTCATCGCACTTTCGCGAACCCCTCTCACACATGCTTCCTTTGATATGAAGATCATGTCTGGACGCATCAACATGACTCAAGCCCAGTTGATGGCTCTGATCAACGAACAGGTTGCTGCGGCACTTGCAGCCGCACAAGCAGGAGGTCAGCATGCTCAGCCACCTGTGTGCACCTTCAAAACTTTCATGGACTGCCGACCCACTACTTTTAGTGGCACTGAAGGAGCAGTAGGTCTCCTCCACTGGTTTGAGAAACTAGAGTCTGTATTTGAAATGTGCGAATGCCCTGAGGCACGCAGGGTGAAATATGCCACCGGCACTCTCGAGGGTTTAGCCCTCACATGGTGGAACGCCCAGGTACAAATGCTGGGGTTGGTTACTGCTAACGCCACCCCCTGGAACAATTTCAAAGAGATGATCAAGGAAGAATACTGCAGTCGTGACGACATACATAAGCTGGAAGTTGAGTTCTTCAACCTCAAGATGACGGGGTCGGAAATTAAGGCATATACTAAGAGATCGAATGAGCTTGCACTACTGTGTCCTACTATGGTGGACCCTCCAATTAAGCGTATTGAACTCTACCTCAAGGGTCTGAAACCAGAGATCCAAAGTCATGTGACTTCAGCAAACCTCGCCACTTACCAGCAGGTTGTTCAGTTGGCTCACCGCCTCACTGATCAGGCGGTGGAGCAAAACAGGTTACCAAAACGCATTAGTGCTACAGCTACCTCTGAACCTTCCAGTGATAACAAACGTAAATGGGATGGAGCTTCAAGCAGAGGTTCGACTTCTGTTCAATCCCAGTCGCAGCAGAGAAGAACTGAAGAGTATAAGAGTCCTAGTCAACAATCGTCAGGTAGCCAAAGTCAGGGTGGATACAAAGGACATCACCCCAAATGTAATCGTTGCAACTTGCATCATCGCGGGCCATGCACCAGGGGTAACTGTCATCGGTGCAACAAGCCAGGCCATGCGGCAAAGGATTGTAGAAGCTTATACCCAGCAAACTAGAATCGTCAGCAACCGCAAGATCAACCGAATCAACGCCAGCAACAGCAGCCGCAGGGTAACAACAAAGGGTGCTTTCAGTGTGGAGCTGAAGGCCACTTCAAGAGAGATTGTCCCCAGCTGAACAGGAACCAGAACAACAATAACAACAACAATCAGGGGAATGGGAACAACGGGGGTAACAATGGTAATGGAGCAAGGGGCCGTGCGTTTGTTATTGGCAATGGAGAAGCAAGGAATGATCCCAATGTTGTGACGGGTAAGTTCCTTCTCGACGACTTTTACGTTACTGTCTTATTTGATTCGGGTGCTGATACTAGTTATGTGTCTCAAAGCGTTAGTCAACTGCTTAAGCGTACCCCAACACCCTTGAATCCCAAACACACTGTAGAGTTAGCTAATGGTAAAAGTATAGAGGTCACGCATGTAGTTAAAGGTTGTAATCTAGTACTTGCTGATCACACTTTCTCAATCGACCTCCTTCCTATTACTCTGGGTAGTTTCGACGTTGTCATTGGGATGGACTGGTTATCCCAACATAAAGCTGAGATCCTTTGCAACGAAAAGATTGTCCGTATTCCGTGCCCAGGTGAGGAACCTCTTATGATTCGTGGCGACAAGAGTGGTGCTGTTACGAGCATCATTTCTTCCCTTAAGGCTCAAAAGTGTTTGCGTAAGGGCCACACTGCCTTTCTGGCTCTTGTTACTGACACCTCGAAGAAAGAGAAAAAGATAGAAGACTTTCCGATTGTACGAGACTATCCTGAGGTATTTCCTGAGGAACTACCTGGTCTCCCGCCTCATCGCCAGGTCGAGTTTCAAGTCGAGCTAGCTCCTGGAGCAGCACCTATAGCTCGTGCACCGTATCGCTTAGCTCCATCAGAGTTGAAAGAGCTATCTACGCAATTACAAGAACTCTTAGATAAGGGTTTTATTCGTCCTAGTTCTTCGCCCTGGGGAGCTCCAGTGCTATTTGTGAAGAAGAAAGACGGTACGTTCAGAATGTGCATCGACTACCGTGAACTGAACAAGGTGACTGTGAAGAACCGCTACCCTCTTCCACGCATTGACGATTTGTTCGACCAGCTACAAGGGTCGAGCTACTATTCGAAGATTGATTTGAGATCGGGATATCACCAGCTGAGAGTCCGAGAAGAGGACGTCTCCAAAACAGCCTTCAGAACTCGATATGGCCACTATGAGTTTTTGGTCATGCCTTTTGGGATGACAAACGCACCGGCGGTCTTCATGGACTTGATGAATCGAGTGTGCAAGCCTTACTTAGACAAATTCGTTATTGTCTTCATTGATGACATCCTGATCTATTCGAAGAGTCAGGAGGAACATGAGCAACATTTACGACTTATTTTGGAACTCCTTCGAAAGGAACAACTGTATGCCAAGTTTTCAAAATGTGACTTCTGGCTTTGTGAAGTCCATTTCTTAGGCCACGTGGTGAACAAGGATGGGATTCACGTTGATCCATCCAAGGTAGAATCGATCAAGAGCTGGCCTGCACCTCGCACGCCAACGGAAATTCGCCAATTCTTGGGATTGGCAGGTTACTACAGGAGATTTATCAAGGATTTTTCTAAGATTGCTCAGCCTCTTACTTCACTAACGCAGAAGGGCGTTGTTTATCGTTGGGGAAACGCACAAGAATTAGCGTTTCAGCACTTAAAGGATAGACTTTGCAGTGCACCTATCCTTTCATTGCCAGAGGGCACAGACGACTTCGTGGTCTACTGCGACGCATCTATTCAGGGTCTTGGTTGTGTTTTGATGCAGCGGGATAAAGTTATAGCATACGCTTCACGCCAACTTAAGGTTCATGAGAAGAACTACACTACACACGATCTAGAGCTGGGAGCGGTTGTTTTTGCACTTAAGATATGGCGACACTACTTGTATGGCACCAAGTGTGCTATCTACACCGATCACAGAAGTCTCGAGCACATCTTTAAACAGAAGGAACTCAATATGAGACAACGACGATGGGTCGAGCTGCTGAACGATTACGAATGCTCGATCAGGTACCACCCGGGTAGAGCCAATGTTGTGGCTGACGCCCTCAGTCGAAAGGACACTGTGCCCAAGCGCGTACGAGCTTTACAACTTACTATACAGTCTAGTCTTCTGTCACACCCCCAAAATCCACACGCGGAGTACCACCGCTTGGAGGCGTGACATGACCAGGATCAAGCCACCAATCATATTGAACATATAAGTAAATAGTAAAAGTCATTCATCGATACGATAGGTGCTTTCAAAACCAAACATAAACAAGTGTGTAGCGGAAGCAATAATGTAAGACCCAACATAAGTTTAAGTACAAAATGTCATAATTTTTAACAACACATTCACGATCCATGTCCACAACGACTGTGCCTCCCGTGCAAGCTCCAAGAGTACCTATGGTCCTGCAAGGCATGTAACAGAGAGTCAACAACTAGTTGAGCGAGTTCACAGTTGGTTAATCAGTTATAGTGTTCGTTTTGTAAATCGTAAGTTCGTTTAGAAATCATGTATCGTATGTAATGGTATCGCGGCCCTCTAGGCATGTTTGCGAAGTTTAGTGGGGGTTCCCATGTTTTCTAGACTAAGTATATTTGTATCGCGGCCCTCCAGGCATGTTTGCGAAGATTAAAGTATAGTTCGCGGCCATTCCAGGCATGTTTGCGAAGATTAGTGGGGGCTTCCCATGTGTAGACTAGTCATATTTGTACGTGCCCTTCTTGATCCAAGGACCGTAGCGAGTGTGAGTGTACGTAGGTTTTACGTACGTTAAGGTTGTTGTCCTACCCAAGGAGGACGAACGTACGTATTCTACCCAAGGAGAATACGCAGGATTAATATTGGCATCCTACCCATGGAGGATGGCAGTACATATCCTACCCAAGGAGGATATGTAGGTTCCATTTTAGTTTCTTAACCCATTCCCAAACCACCGGGAATCCCATGCCTTAGAAAGAGTGTGAACTCACCTTGGTTTGCTCGGTATGCTAAACTATGTGCTCACAAGAAAATCAGTCAAGTCCATTAGTGCACGTATACTCAATCAGTTCACGTTCGTAATGTTTCACATGTAACTAGCATCACTGTAATATCACAGAGTGTGTTTGACAGTTATTATTATGTAACATACAAACAGTTAATTGCATCCATACAGTTCATGTACCACATCAATATCTTTTACAGTTTCTTCCAGGATAGATACCCAATAATACACTTAACAGGGTTAACAGTTTAGCTGAATTAATGCATCTATCAGAGTTACACAGTTAACAGAGTTGACATGAATCAGAACTATTAACTAACTGTGTTTCATGCTTCACTTAACAGAACTAACAAGGTTAACAAAGTTAATAACTTAATCAAGTTAATAAACTAACAAACTAAATAACCCAGCAAAGTTAACCAACTTAACAGTGTTTTCATGTTTGACAGAACCCAGTAAACTAACAGGAGTTAACTTAACTAACTGAGTTAACAACCATTAGGATTACCCTCTTAATTAAGTTACATTTTACAATAAAGTTAACCTAGTTAACTTAATTAACCTCTAACGGAGTTAATTAACTGAGTTAATTATTAACAGTTTAGTAATACATATAACATATGGGACGAAATCACTAGGTATTCGAATTCCCTCCTTGGCCGAAATCCCTTACTGCCGAAAACACTAGGTGGGCCGAAAACCCTTTATGGGCCAATACACAAGCCGAAATCACTCCTTGGGCCAAAACTGTTTTGGGCCGAAATCACAAGGTGATTTCGTCCAGTTTATATTTGTGGTGGTGATTTCGTTGGTCATCATCAAATACAGTAACTTAAACCCAGCTACTAAAATCTCATTACAGTTACGATTTCAACCAGTAATCGTTCAATCAGAAAAAATCAACATCATCACAACAGATTTTCAACAATCAATATGCATAATCATCATCATTATTATACCAATCGCATATATATATATATATATATATATATATATATAATAACCAGAGATATACACATACGCAGACATGAATCAATCTATCGAAAGTTATACACAATAAACCACGGTGCAAACTAACCGAGATGTAAAACTGATGGATTGACCGAAAACAAAAGCTCCGTAGACTTGCAGTCGCCGTCACAGTTAGAGAGGTGTTCTAGGTTTTCAAATCGTTGCCCGTTTGCGTACAAGATAAGGATAAGGAACAATTATATCTAGTCATGACTGGGCCCAAAGCCCATGTGGTTTTCATCAAACAGTTAGTGGACTTGATATTTTATTACTTGGACCAATATCTTTTGCAATCCATGATTCTGACTATATGTATACAAAAAAAAAATCCAAACACTTATTTAGGTAGTAAACACCATTTAATCATACTAGTGGGTGGGTGTTGGCAAGGTTCCATGTTTTAATTAATTATACATTTAAAATATGTATAACATATACACACCTATTTTACATATCACCAATAACACTTATAATGCACATCATGTAATTATTAAACCCACTTAGCAAATAAGTACGAAGTTAAATCGGTAGAGACCTTGAAAACTCGGGTTGTCACATTATCCCCAACTTGAAAGAAATTTCGTCCCGAAATTTAGTATGCGGTTACTGAGGAAGCTAGGTAAGTTATCGTTTACTGGTTCTCCTGGGGTGTCACATCATCCCCCCGTTGATTTGGAATTTCTTCCCGAAATTCTGTAGTAGCTTCAGCCTCAGTAGTAGTTGCATTGTTTTCGAACAACTGGGGATATTTGAGTTCCATTTGGTCTTCGCGTTCCCAGGTGAACTCTGGGCCACGACGGGAGTTCCAACGAACTCAAACAAGAGGTATTCTGGTGTTCTTGAGGACCTTAACATCCCGGTCCGTGATTTCAACTGGTTCTTCGACGAAATGCAACCGTTCGTCGATAGTGAGCTCCTTCAAAGGAACTATGAAGGTCTCATCTGACAGACACTTCTTCAGATTCGACACGTGAAAGACGTTGTGAACTGCACTGAGTTCAGCTGGTAAGTTCAGTCTGTAGGCCACTTTGCCTATTTTCTCAATGACTTCAAATGGTCCAACGTATCGTGGATTGAGTTTGCCCCTTTTGCCAAAACGAACAACACCCTTCCAGGGTGAAACTTTGAGTAGTGCTCGATCCCCAACCTGGAACTCGAGTAGTTTCCTGTCTTTATCGGCGTATGCTTTCTGACGGTCACGAGCTGCCGCCATGCGTTGTCGTATTTGAGCAATCTTTTCAGTAGTATCAACTACCATTTCTGGACCTGTGATCTGACTGTCACCCACCTCTGCCCAACAAAGAGGTGATCGGCATTTACGCCCGTACAATGCCTCAAATGGAGCAACTTTAATGCTGGTGTGGTAACTGTTGTTTTACGAAAATTCCACAAGTGGCAGATGTTTTTCCCAGCCCTTGCCAAAGTCAATTACGCACGCCCGAAGCATGTCTTCTAGAGTTTGAATAGTGCGCTCAGACTGCCCGTCTGTCTGAGGATGATAAGCTGTGCTCATGTCTAATCGAGAGCCAAAAGATTTATGCATTGCTTGCCACAGTTCTGAAGTAAAACGTGCATCACGATCGGAGATAATAGAGGTGGGCACCCCGTGCCTCGAGACAACTTCCTTAAGGTATACGTCTGCTAGAGTGGAGAACTTATCCGTTTCCTTGATAGCCAGGAAGTGAGCAGACTTTGTGAGTCGATCCACGATCACCCAAATAGTATCATTTCCGCGCTGAGATCTAGGTAGGCCAGTAACAAAGTCCATGGAAATTTGTTCCCATTTCCATTGTGGTATCTCAGGCTGTTGGAGTGGGCCTGAAGGTTTCTGATATTCCGCTTTGACTCTCGCACAAGTCAAACACTTGCTAACGTAAGTTGCTATGTGAGCTTTCATGTTAGACCACCAGTATGTAGTTTTCAAGTCGTGGTACATCTTATCCGAACCAGGATGTACTGAGTAGCGAGATTTATGAGCTTCGTCCATTACAAGCTCGCGTAAGTTGCCGTAGAGTGGGACCCAGATGCGTCCTGTTACATAGTAGGCGCCGTCTGCCCTTTGTTCTAACCGTTGCCTTGAGCCGCGTAGGGCTTCAGCCCTGACGTTTTCTGGTTTCAATGCTTCTACCTGAGCATCTCGTATCTGTGAAGGAAGACTAGACTGAATAGTGAGTTGCAACGCTCGTACACGCCTATGTGTAGTATCCTTTCGACTGAGGGCGTCGGCCACCACATTGGCTTTGCCCGGATGGTACTTTATAGCACATTCGTAATCGTTCAGTAACTCGACCCATCGACGTTGTCGCATGTTCAATTCTTTCTGCTTGAAGATATGCTCAAGACTCCTGTGATCGGTGTAGATGGTGCACTTGGTGCCATACAGATAATGTCGCCATATCTTGAGCGCAAAAACAACAGCTCCCAGCTCTAAATCGTGTGTAGTGTAATTCCGTTCGTGAATCTTAAGTTGACGTGAAGCATAAGCAATAACTTTATCCCGTTGCATCAACACACATCCAAGACCTTGAATAGATGCATCGCAGTAGACTACAAAATCGTCCGTGCCTTAAGGCAATGAGAGGATAGGTGCGCTACAAAGTCTATCCTTTAAGTGCTGAAACGCTGTTTCCTGTGTATTACTCCAACGGTAAGCAACACCTTTCTGTGTCAGTAATGTAAGCGGCTGTGCAATCTTTGAGAAGTCTTTGATGAACCGTCTGTAATAACCCGCCAAACCCAAGAATTTGCGTATTTCTGTCGGTGTGCGAGGTGCAGGCCAGTTCTTGATCGAATCTACCTTGGATGGATCGACATGAATCCCATCCGTTTTTACCATGTGGCCTAGAAAGTGGACTTCACGAAGCCAGAAGTCGCATTTTGAAAACTTAGCGTATAGCTG
>JARYGA010059997.1:68818-118714 GCA_030545235.1 Helianthus tuberosus
CTTATATATTCATGGTGAAAGCGTTCGCAAAGTTTTGGAATCATTAACGCTTGTAAATATTATTTTTACTCTAAAATAATATTTATGTATTTTCACAAAATAATCATAAACAGTGTTGTGACAAATATATTTATCACGTTAATCTTTGTGAAAACCCCACCTCCGGATATTTAGTAAAATATAGTGCTGGCGAAATTTATGTTTCGAAAGTATGTCCAAAAATAGTTCTAACACTCGTTGTGTAAATAATTCTAAGTGTTAGGTTTTTAGAAATTTCGCCAGAGTTTCCCCTGTATCTGGAGGTGGCCACGCTTACTAGCGTATCATTTTCTTTTATAAAATCATTCAAATCAACCAACAATTTACTAAACAATGTTACACTAGTCAAGTGCCAAAAACAATACATTTTTCATGACAACATAAACTTGGCGTTTCATAAAATCACGTAGTAATTTAGTGGTGTGTTTAGTGGGTTTAGTCACCCTCCAAAGTGTGTTCATTTTGGTAAAACTTCCGTTCCCGGGATTTTTAGATGTTCACAACTAGTGACCTTATTTATATATATATGTATATATATATATATATATATATTTTTTTTTTATCAAGATACCACTTGTTACCAAGTTTATGTGAAACATGGAGGTGATTCTTTTATGTAAACATTAGTCACCTCCTAACTTGTTAACATAAGTTTTTAATCTTATTTTAACAAGTTAGATTTTGATGTCCAACATCATCTTACTAGTAAGCAACAAAATAAATAATAACCACATCAAAACAATTTTATTTCAACAAGATTTCTTCTTATTTCATCTTCATACTAACTTTATGTTCAAGTTTGCATTTATGATCTTCTAGTGTTCTTTTTACATCACAACATAATTTTTAACCACTAAAATATAAAATAAAAGACGATCAAAGGAGCTTACTACTAGCTTTGAAGCTAGGGAAGAAACACTAGAGAAAAATGGGTGGATAAAAGCTTTGAGGTGAGGTCCTTGACGATCCGCAAGCACCGGGCTTCCTTATGCGTGACCCTTCACACTTGAATATACTTGAAATTTTTGGAATGAAATAAAAAAAATGTGGGTGAATGGTACTTCTTGGTCTCGGCAGTAGCTAGTGAGGGGGAAGGAGGAAATTGTTTTTTTTTTAGTTTGTGTGGTTAGTAGGAGTGATGGTATTTTATAATCTAAATTCCTTTAATCCATTGGTTAAAATGTCCATAATCGTACAAGCACAATATCTTCCTAATTTCCCATGAGATTTCATGGGGAAAGTAAAGAATTCAAATAAAATATCTCTAGGATAAGCTTGAACCGAATTCAGCATGTGGGAGTTTTAGTGTAAGACTTTTGGTAATTAGATAACTACTTTAGGGGTGCTAAGTGTAAGTAGTAGGATCCTTTTGCATGGGAACTTGATATATTCCTTGAGTTGGCACATGGGAAAACAAAAGTTGAGAAGAGGGGGCCATGTTTGTGCCGTCAATTTCATGGGGGAAAAGGTTAAGTTGGATTTCAACTAATTGTTAGGAGATTTAGTTTGGTTAAATAAGTTAACTAAGTATTTAACTTAGTTAGTTGTATGTTATGTGTTATGATGGGTGTTAGGGTAATCAGGGACCCTAACTGGCTCAGAAAAATATGATTAGTGAAAATAATATTATTTTCATGTTCCGGGTAAAGTCCGGTTGTTCGGTTGGATAGTAATCCGTTAAAGCGTTACAAAAGCTTTAAAGTGTCGTTATTGTTATTTTTAGTGACACATTTTGTTTCCAACACTTTAGAAAGTGTCTAGTAATATTTTTCCCATATTTTGGCACTTTACTAGCCAGCTAGAAGCTGGTTAAATTATTAAAGTGCTGTGTTCTGTACTTAAAGTACGTTTTAGGCACATCCGAATCAGTGTATCTTATCCCTAGAGACGCGGTAACACAACCCTTATATTCCTACACTCACTACCAGTGTAGCCAAAATATATGAGGCTCTTAACAGGCCTTAGAGGCAGTGTCTGCCTGATGCTGGTTATATCAGCATGTTCACTGTGTATTCGTTTAGTGCTACTGTGCTTTTTGTGCATCATGTTTGTCACTAGGGTTCAGTATGTAATCAATGTAGTGACAGCAAATAAAGTATGATGCAAGTAAGTGCATGTATCAGTATGCAGGTAGCAGTTTATCAGCTAGTTCAATCAAGCACAGTAATCAAGTAGTAATTAATCATTAATTAAGTTGTACGGATACCTGGTTTAGTGCGGGTTGTCACAGTAGACCTAGTCTTTCGGGTTCAACGTCTCTCCCATAACAAACATGCCCGAGTCTTGAGGAGATGAAGTCCATCTGACCGTTAGCAAACCCCAGCCTTTAACCTGCACGTGGTTAATTCAATCAACCTCAGGATATCGCCCAGGATGTTAGCAATATCCCCGTCCAGTATCCTGGTCACAAATAAACAATTAGAAGCAGGATATTGATCAAGATATGAAAGCTCAGAAAATGACCCATAACAATTGTCCCCAAATATATCTGTTGGTATACCAATCCAACGGATATATTTTAAAAGTTTTATCTCATCAATTAAGGCAATCAATATGATGAGACCCTTGAAATGACAATGTGCAACTTCCAAGGCGATATTTACTCTTTACCCCCTACATTTAGCCTATATTAACTGAGGGTCGTCTCATTATGATTATCTTTATCTTCATCCGAATATCATGTACTTTTCTCTCTCTCTTTTCTATTTTCCTTGTTTATATCTCCTATTCTCCGATTGTAATCCTTCATGGCGACCCGTACTAGATCGCAAATGGCGGATTCTGTTTCCCCCTTCCACAAACAAAATTTTCTTCAGAAACCTTCAAAGGAGGTGTGTTCTTTCGATAATTCCGACATCGCAGCCCTACGAGCTTCCGGTGCCTTTCCCGCCGGGACAATCTTCCGTCCATTCGACCGAGAGGTCCGATCGGATTTTTGTTCCGACGAATGGGTCTGCTTTTTTGCCTACCCTTTCTCTATAGGACTTCAATACCCGTTTTCACCTTTTATTTCTCGTTTCTTCGAACTTACTGGCCTTAGCTTTGCCCAAATCATGCCCATGGTTTGGCGTATATTAGTCACCTTGGAAGGAATTAAGGCTCGCCATATCCCTGACCTGTGCATCGAGGATTTGCCGATAGCTTATCGTTTAAGATCTCATGGTTCCAGCCGATTCCTTCTATTCTCTATTTCCAAAGATCCTCTCATCCTCAAAGCTACCAAGAACGAGGATAAGTGGACAAGAAAATTCTTCTTTGTGAAAAGAGACTCCATTGATAAGGGTTTTAACCTCCCTAAAAGATGGTTGACTTCTGGTAGGACTTAGGGTTTTAGGAATATCCCCAATCATATCCCGAACCTCCATCCTGAACCAATATCCTGATGTGTCTATTTCCTTTCTTGCAGCAAACTTCAAGGAACTAGCTCCCCCTAGTGCTGAATCAAAAGGAAGAATAAAAGAAATCTACAAGCTTCCAGAGGGTGAAAGAACCTTTAACCTGCTACTCACAAGCTCAAGTCAAAGATCAAGTTCCAACATGTCTGGTAAGCATATTTTCAGGAATTATCTTTATATTAAATCGATTATTATTTTTAGAGGTATAATAAGCCTAAAACATCTTCCCTTGTGCAGTGCCAGTTATTAACCTCGAAGGCTTCCAACTCGACGAGTTGGACAGCTACTCTAGCCTCGCACCTGCCAAGCAAGAATCCAATCCAAAGTCATCCGTCACACCGAAGCCTACCAGCTCGAAGACCACGACTGCTCCCAAAGCTCCTCCGGCATCCCGTACCCGGGCCTCTAGTTCCCGAAAGAGAAAAGAAGTTGAACCTCCCGCTACACTTCACGAGTTCCCATTTGAGAACCACGGGTTTACGGAATCCAGCAAATTTATGACCGGCTTCCTTAACCAGGTTAGTATCCTGACCTGTATCCTGCACCATATGCTAAGTAGAAATGTTCATTTAGAAATGTTCATTTAAAAACTTAAACAACGTTTACAAAGGAAAGATTATACCAGGAATAGGGTATAACCCTATTCTCAAACTTCAGTCCCCTTGCAACCCTTCCGATGAAGATGTCCCCTGTCTGAGACACTCAGTGTATTAGGTCCGAGCCTCACCCTTTGAGTTTTACACCATTGCCTTAGTAGGAATGTCCCCTGTGTACAATGTCTTCAAATACTTAGAAATCTTCTGGATATCAGTTCCCATTGTATAGACAATTTTTCGTGTTACAGGGGTAAAACCCAAAAAATGTACTGGAGATGAATCCCTCGTATCCTGGGGGAAATCCCAGATTTTCATGCGCTACAGGCAGGAGTGTATAAACTCCAAGACTTAGAAAGGTGAAAACCTTTAAACCTTAGAGAGTATGAAAATACCCTTTCGTGAGAGAGGGTGATCAATCCTCATATACCTTTAAGATTCAGGATATAGCCAATAGTAACGAAATTGTCAGCCACTTTTACATGGACTGGTCCCGCCACCTTGAACTATTCCCGAATAACTTGCGCTCCAGGTGGGGTGTTTAAACCCAATTCGGAAGAAAGGTGAATACCTTTAAACCTGTGAAGGGATCAGGATCCCTTATACGTGAGAGAGGGGGCCAATCCTCTAATCTTCCGAAGTATCCTGAGTGAACATTCTGGAGCTATATCTTGGAGCATATACTGCAAAACATCCTTAAACTAAGGTGGGTGTTAGCTTGGCTAACACCCCTCCGATGCTTAAGTTAGTATTGGGTTTCAAAGAACAAATCAAATCAAACATATTTAAAAGAGATAGAATTCATACCATCTTAAGTTAGAAATTAAATTCTAAACTTAGTTGAAATAAAGTTTAAGGTGTATAGCATTCCAAGATCTCGGTAGCATATCCCCCTCCATATTCTTGAGTCGGTATGCACCTTTTCCTGATTCTGATTCAATCTCATATGGTCCTTCCCATTTCGGAGCCAGCTTTCCATCAGCAGGATTGGTAGTATTCTGAAAAGCTTTTCTTAACACCTAATATCCGACTTTGAACCTTCTAATCCTTATATTCTTGTTGTATGTTCTGGATATCCTTTGTTGATATGCCGCCATTCTTAGCCGTGCTGCATCTCTTGTCTCATCAATAGTATCCAGCTCCTGCCATAGGACTTCAGGATTCTGCTCAGGATTTCAGAGGTTGGATCTTGCTGTGGGTATCACCATTTCTGTCGGGATCACTGCTTCTGCTCCAAATACTAAGGAAAACGGGGTTTGACCAGTTGCATTTTTTACCGTCGTTCTATCAGCCCACAAAACAAAGGGTAATTCTTCTGCCCATCCTCCTTTCTTGGCCCCTAATCTTTTCTTCAAGTTGTTGACAATTATCTTGTTTGAGGATTCAGCTTGTCCATTTGCTTGAGGATGTACCGGTGTAGACGTAATCATTTTGATTCCCCAACTCTTGCAAAAGTCAGTAGTCCTCTTACTTATAAACTGAGAACCATTGTCACAGATTATCTCGGCTGGTACTCCGAATCTGGTCAGGATATTTCTCTTTATGAAGGATACCACTTCTTGATCCCTGACTTGGACAAATGCCTCGGCTTCAACCCATTTGGAGAAATAATCTGTCATTGCCAACATAAAAACCTTCCCTCCTGGAGCCTTTGGAAGCTTTCCCACTATATCCATACCCCACTTCATAAATGGCCAAGGGGAAACAATAGGATATAATGGTTCAGCAGGCTGATGCAGTATGTTACTATGTCTTTGACATGCATCACATCTTCGAACGTATTCTGTGGCATCTTTCCTCATTGTCGGTCAATAATATCCTGTTCTTAATACTTTTGAGAATAATGACCTGCCCCCAGTATGGTTACCACAATCCCCTTCATGTATATCCTGAAGTACTTCCTTGGTTTCAGGATCCTCCAAGCACCTCAGATATGGTCCTGCAAGAGATTTCTTATACAAAACATCATTTATAATAGTGAATCGTGATACCTTCATCCTAAAGGCTTTAGGATTCTCATTCTTTGGGATGTATCCTTGCTTTAGATATCTCATCATTGGAGCTATCCAGGACTTAGAATCCTCCTCAAGATAGCCATCATCAGGATCCTGAATACTTATTACTTCCTTATCCTGAGGATTCGTCGCAGGATATAGGATATGTAATATTGGTATCCGGGTTCCTTCCGGTATCCTGACCGATGATCCTAGATTTGCCAAGGCATCAGCTTCAGCATTGTCTTCTCTTGGTACCTGTTCAAGTGTAAAAGTATCGAAATATCCTGCTAAATTTTTAAGAATTTCGAGATACCCGATTAACTTCTCTCCTTTAACTGCATAGCTTCCATTGAAATGATTAGTGATTAACAAGGAGTCAACATACACTTGCAAATTTTTTATATTCATATTCTTAGCCAACTCTAATCCTGCAATTAAAGCTTCATATTCTGCCTCATTATTAGTAGCAGGAAATTCACACCTAATAGCCTGGGGTAATATGTCCCCCTGTGGCGATTTTAGTAGTATACCTAAACCTACTCCTCTTACATTGGATGCACCATCAGTATATAATGTCCAGCATTCTAAGTTTTCTCTTAGCTGCTGTACTTCTAAATCTACTTCATTTTGAATGTCACTACTGAAATCAGCCACAAAGTCAGCTAAAGCCTGAGACTTTATGGCATTTCTAGGTTCATATACTAAGTCATAAGCACTCAATTTCACTGACCACTTGGCCATCCTACCTGACATCTCCGGTATCCCAAGCACGTTTTTAACAGGATAATTGGTTTTAACATGGATCCTATGTGTCTCAAAATAATGTCTAAGCTTTGTCGATGCCATAATTAGGGCTAATATCAATTTTTCTAAATGAGAATATCTAGTTTCAGCATCTAGTAGACTTTTACTAACATAATAGACAGGATATTGCAGACCTTCATGGTCTTTTATAAGAACGACACTTACAGCATTCCCTGATACAGGGAGGTATAGGGATAGTGGTTCACCATTTTCAGGCTTCATCAATAGAGGTGCAGTCGAGAGATATCGCTTCAAATCCTGCAAGGCTGCTTCATGCTTTGCTCCCCATTTGAACTTCTTATTCTTCTTGAGGATATCATAGAATTCCTTGCATTTTTCCGAGGATCTTGAAATAAATCTGTTCAATGCTGCTACTCGGCCTGTTAACCATTGAACATCCTTCATATTCGAGGGTGATTTTATATCCAGGATAGCTTTAATCTGCTCCGGGCTTGCCTCTATCCCCCTTTTCGTCACCATATATCCTAGAAACTTTCCTGCCCCCACTCCGAAATGGCACTTAGCAGGATTCAGCTTCATGTTATACTGATCCAGGATATCAAATGCTCCCTTGATATCCTGGAGGTGATCCTCAGCCTTTTTAGATTTCACCACCATATCGTCAATATATACCTCCATGGTGTCCCCTAGCTTATCTTTGAACATCATATTCACCAATCTCTGGTATGTTGCACCTGCATTTTTCAAACCGAAAGGCATAGCAGTATAGCAATAAATACCTGTTGGTGTCATGAAAGCAGTATCCTCCTGGTCCGAAGGCTCCATTTGAATCTGCTGAAATCCTGAGGATGCGTCCATGAACGTTAACATCTCGTGCCCGGCAGTAGCATCCACCATTGCATCGATATGAGGAAGGGGGAATGGGTCTTTAGGACAAGCCTTATTCAAGTCTGTGTAATCTACACAGACTCTCCACTTCCCATTTTTCTTCTGCACTACGACCACATTCGCCAGCCACCTTGGGAACTTGACTTCTCTGATCATTTTGGACTTTAACAATCTTTCAACTTCCTCTTGGATGATTACATTTCGCTCAGGAGCAAACTTCCTTCTTTTTTGCTGAACAGGCTTGAACGACCTGTCAATTCCAAGCTTGTGAGTAATAATGTCTTTGGATATACCTGTCATATCCTCATGCTTCCATGCAAACGTTGACATCCTGCACTTCAAAAAGTCAGTTAATTGTTCTTCAATATCCCGAGGGATATTGGTTCCGACGAGCACCGAGATATCAGGATTATCCTGATCCAGGATAACTTTCTTCACATCCTGCTCCGAAGCTTCTAAGGTATCACGGGCCCGCATCTTTAATTGCTATGCTGGATTAGGCTTGGTCGAGGATTTCATCGAGGATGTGTAGCATTCCTTCGCCTCCTGCTGATCACTATCAACTTTGACGACCCCCCAAGGGGTTTGAATCTTGATGCATTGGTGATAAGTCGAAGGCACAGCCTTCATGTCATGGATCCACGGCCTGCCTAGTATGATGTTATAGCAGGATAAGGAGTCCATCACACAGAAGCGTTGTATCGAGTTGACCCCTTCAACATATACTGGTAACTTTATCTCTCCTACAGTATTTCTAGCCTCTCCACTAAAACCAACGAGCACAGTGGACTTTGAAGTAATGTCCATCGGAGATACATTCATCCTTTTCAATATTTCCAGCTGAATTATATTGACAGAACTACCGTTGTCCACCAATATCCTGCGTACAAAATGGTTAGCCACATATAATGTTATTACCAAAGCATCATGGTGAGGATCCTGAACAGTATCCCTGTCATCACTATCGAAAGTGATCACTTTATCAGTTGTGAGGGTAGTCATCCTGACTGGTTTGTCTCCCCTTTCACTCTTAGCTTCCTTTGCATGTCTCTTAGCCGCCGAATACGAAGTCCCACAAATGTCGGATCCTCCTGAAATAAAGTTAATTATCTTGGCATCTGCTGGGGGTGATGCTGCTCGTTTAGGATCCTTCTCGGGATCCTGCCCTTTATTCTTCTTTCTTCCCAGCAAGTCCTTCAGATACCCTTTGCTTAACAGGTAACTTATTTCTTTCCTTAAAGCAATGCAATCCTCGGTCATATGTCCGAAGTCTTCATGGAAGGCACACCATTTGGATTTATCCTTCCAATCAGCTTTCTGCTGGTTCTTTCGAGGCCACCTAGCTTTGTCCCCTAAACCCTGCATAGCATACATTAACTCAGGTATATTAACAGAAAAGTAGTATTCAGATAAGTCAGGATATTCTTCAGGATCCTCGTCTTCAACAGCATTCACTTTCTTGTTATCATTTCTGCCATATGGCTTGGAGCGATATAGCTTATATGAGGATTCTGATTTCCTGTTGGTTGATTCATAGGTTGAGGTAGAATTCATCCTCTCTTGCATCTTCTTGTCATCTTCCAAACAGATATATCTCAAAGCCCTGTTACGAGCTTCGTCAAGATTCCTGCAGGGATTCATTACAAGATCCTGATAAAACTGAGAATCCTTTTGTAACCCCATCTTAAAAGCTTGCACAGCTGTTGCAACATCAAGATGTGGGATATCCAAGGATTCTCGACTGAACTTGTTCACATAATCCCTCAAGGATTCCTGAGATCCTTGAGTTATCCTGTAAAGGTCACTGGTTAGTTTCTCAAAACTCCGACTACAAGAAAATTGACTGTTAAATAAATTAACCAAATGAGCAAACGAAGTAATTGAGTGAGGAGGGACGTTTAACAGGCATTTTAAGGCTGATCCTGTCAAGGTAGAACCGAATCCCTTGCATAAGCATGCTTCCTTGAGATCTAGAGGGATAGGATTGATTTCCATCCGTTCCCTATACTGGGCAATATGCTCTTCAGGATCCGTAGTCCCGTCATACAATTTCATGTTGGGAGTCTGAAATCTTTTTGGGATTTCAGCATCACAGATAGGATACGCAAAGCGGGATATCCTGTGGCTGTCTTGGGATACTTCCGGAATTGGCTGGACCACTCCAGGTACACTGGATATCATGTCCTTCAATTTCTGGAGCTCCCTGGTAAATGTTGACGTTATACCTGCATCCTGCAAAGACCCATTGTTGTTAGTAGCAAGAATATTATTATTTGACACATTATCGGTCTGAGGATTTTGGCCATATCCTGAAGCATATCCTGTACTCCTCACAGTCGACATCCTGACCGAGGAGGGTATCTCAGGGGTATGATTCTGAGAATGGCTTGGGACGATATTCCCCCTGTTATCCTCAGTGTAAACTGCGGAACTGAAGTTTAAAGCCCTGGGCTGTATAGGAGTGACAGTTTCTTCAGCAGGTCTACTCGAGCTAGCTTTTAAGAGTTGGATTTCTCTTAACAGCATCTAGTTAGTCTCCTGTTGCTGCCTCATTTGTTCCTGCACACTTCCAAATAAAGTTAGAATTTCATCATTAGAGGCTAAAACGGGAGCAGATCCTTGAACACTCCGAGTAGGGATAACATCTTGAGGTTGTGAAGAAACTGGCATCCTTGGAGGAGGTGGTGGAAGCACCGAACCGGTAGTAGCAGAAGTTGTAGCAGACATAGTGGAGGAGCTCATGTTTGATCTTGAAGCCATTGTAAACAACGTGGCAAAAAGTTTCGAAAACAGAAAACCGATTAATGATTTCACAAAGATTTTTAGTAAAGAGAGCACCACTTGCCCCACGGTGGGCGCCAAATTGTTTTGGTCAAAAAATACCGAAGCAATTTAGTGATCAAATTAGTTAAGTGAGGTAGTGTGCTAAAATTATGTATGAAAAATATGTTAACCAAGTTAGTTATAAAAAACAGTTTTAGGATACGGCTCAAGATATAGAGCTGTATCTGTGATCAAACAATGAGCAAAAAAGTAAAGGTTGACACGTGATGTACGAGGAAAGCCCTTGATCAATCTAGATCGCCGGCACAAAACCTCGGGAGCTGACAATCGCAGCTGCCTTGTTCTTCTATTGCTTCAAATATCAGGATACAGTGCAGGATGTAGAGCGAATCAACTAAGTGTTACAATGTGATTTGATTACAAGTGTTTGTGTGTAGTGTTTGCAGAGAGCTAGAGAGAAAGTGTTTGAAAATGTGAAAGTTGCGTGCCTTAATCTGATCCGCCTCCATCTATTTATAGTAAAACAAATATAACAAACTATCCTAAATAACCGGGATCCAGCAAATATTCCTCACTCGAACGTTGTAGACCTAGTCTTTCGGGTTCAACGTCTCTCCCATAACAAACATGCCCGAGTCTTGAGGAGATGAAGTCCATCTGACCGTTAGCAAACCCCAGCCTTTAACCTGCACGTGGTTAATTCAATCAACCTCAGGATATCGCCCAGGATGTTAGCAATATCCCCGTCCAGTATCCTGGTCACAAATAAACAATTAGAAGCAGGATATTGATCAAGATATGTAAGCTCAGAAAATGACCCATAACAATTGTCACCTAAGAATAAGTGACGGTATTGTTTTAAAACTAAACACAAGAAAACTTGTGTTAGGGTCCTAGGAAGGTTATAGTCTAGGTCAAAGCATCCCTAATAACCTAATTCCCTATAACCATTGGCTCTGATACCAACTTTTCTGTCACACCCCGACCACGTAAAACAACTAGACGCGGCGGAAACGTCGGGGAGTGTTGTAACAGAATCATTGTTTCATGACCATGGAATAAATAAATTTTGTTTTATTGAATAAATGAATTCATTGTTTTAATACCATCAAATAAGTACAACTATGATCTTCCAAGTTTTAAAGTTGTTAAGGCACGAGTCCATCCTAAGTGTAGTGTGTATCAACAATCATCACAAAACAGCACCTGAAACATGTGTAAAAATAGGTACGTCAGCATAAAAATGCCTGTGAGATACATAGGTTTTATGAAAATAGGATCCATGACTTATAAGTTTAAGGAAAAAGAATGTTTTAAGAAAAGTAGTCACGATCCTTGTAAATTGTTTTGTTTTGTAAATCATTTGAAAAGTGATAAACAAAACAATGATATATATTTATAAAAAGAATAATGTATGGTTAAGTGAATAACCATGTAAAATGAGTTTGTATTGAATGTATTGTTCGAAAAACAATATTTTGATAAAAAGGCTTATAGTATATGTGAAAATATACTTTGGATTTTAAGAGAATCGAATGAGTGATGTATTAAAATATATTTCGATTCCAATATCGTTGACCCAAGTGTACTAAATAACGCCACGGTATGTAATGCAATGAAAACACTTATATATAAGAAGTACCAGCGGCGTATCTACCATGTTTTCATCACATTACACCCGTCCCGTTATCTAAACACTAACCAAAACACAATCGTTAGATAGATAGTACATTAAATATACTTTAGTTGTTTAAAATAATAGTTTGCAGTAGTATATTACAAGTATACTTCGGATTATAAATAACATATTAAACTATGTTTTGGTTTCATGAATAACATATCAAAATATGCTTTGGATGTGAATAATAACATATTAAACTATGCTTTGGTTGAATAAACAACATATTTAAGATATGTTTTGGTAGTTAATAACATATCAAAATATGCTTTGGATTTGATAAATAACATATCAAAATATGTTTTGGTTTGTTAACAAAATATATATATGTTGGTTTTGTAAAATACCACACATGAGAGTATATCAAACTATACTTTTGGGAGTATATCAAAATATACCATAAAAATGTGATTTAAGAACTCATTCAGACCTAGTGCATCAAAATACACTTTTGAGACTATAGGGATACCACAAAGGCAATCCCTATTTGGATGGAGAAACAAATTGGTTTCAGACATTCCATGACAACAGGAATGGGGTGTCTAATCCTATAGCACTATATCATACTACCAATCGGTCTGGTGAACATAAAATAAGTACAATTCAACATTTTATTTTATGTTCTTTGAGAAATCAGTGTTTAAACCATAGATAGTCATTCAGTTTGTCAAATGATAAGTAATAACATGTATAATCAACTATACTTTGAAATCATGAAAATAACATATAGGTACACATGCTTCACCCCAAAACAGTTGAAAACAGTAAAATAGGGGAACTATGTACTCACTTGAGATTGCTTAGTAGTCCTTGAGTAACAACCAAACAATGCTAGAGATCACGGAAATCAAACGGCACCTAATATAGGTGACTATGTTAATATACCAGACCTAAATCGGAGGATTGGATAGAATGAGGGTTCGTAAACCAAACGAGTATGGAGACTCGTGTAATATGGTTTAACAAAGCCTACATACTAAAATGAAACCTAACCTAAGTGCTTACGACCCATTACGACCCGTTTAGGTAGCTTATGCTACTTTAACGCGTCGTTCGCGTGAGACGCGTTCGGACCGCTTAACTAGTCCTATGACAAGTAATATATGCCTTAACATGTCTAATATTGTTGCCAAATTAGTTTAGATACCAAAAGTTATGTTACATATGCTTAAAATGAATTTTGGCGCAAAAAGGGTATTTTGGTAATTTACCTAAGGCATATATACTACCTATCATACAACTAACTAAACGTCGTGACCAAAAGGTATAACCTCGGAAGGTTATACCCTATATACTATGGTCACCTAATGTGTTTGGTCGGATCCTAATGATCGACCAAACGGGTCGGGTTCGAAAGTATAAGCGATTGTTTAGATCGCTTACCTTACGACCCTATATAAGCACTAAACTAAAAGTGACGAGCTAAGCATGTTAAAATATGCTTAACTAAGTTTAGAAAACAGGTTTGGTATCAAAACAAAGGGTTTTTGTTGGTACACTTTATGTGGACGCGACTCGGCTCGGTTCGACTCGGCTCAGTTCGACTTGGTTTCGACACGGTTAGGTCCGGCTCAAGCCCGACGTCACGACATTCCTCCGTCATGCGCCCCAGAGTTCGACACGCGAAGCACAGAGCGCTACGAACCTATCCCGTTTACACATCATCATGACATCATCATGATGATGTCGAAATGTTGAATATGTGAAAACCTTTGACCGAACAATGCATCTGGGCCAATCAACTTCATATATGGGCCGTAATATTGGAATGGACTTTGACTTCAGTTGGGCTCCTATTCCACTCGACGAAACAGAATGATATTAATATGTATATCGACGAAACAGATAGTGTTTCGTCGACTTTAGTGTTTCGTCGTGGCCTTTATGTGTTTCGTCAGTCTGTGTCTAGTATAAATACCCCTCACAGTTTCTGTGTGAAACTGATGAGCACAGAGAGACTTAGGTGCTGTTTGTTTTTGCAGACATAAACTGTCTGCAAGCTGATTTCATCTGTTTTCATGTCTGCAACTGAAGATGTGGTCTGAAGGTCTGTAAGCTGAAAATACAAGACTGTTTGTTTTTATAAATTGATAATGTCTGCACAAACAACATCTCACAAAGATTCTGCAACCTTATCCTCTCAAATCTCCCTCACACAATCAAAACACATACATATAGAAACAACACTCTGGCTCTCCTCTCTCGAAACACAGAATCGAACAAGCACACCCACACCCTTGAGCTATCAACAAATCACTAAAATCTTCACATACAAGTATGTATGCAACCCCTGTTTCAAGATCAATTGCAAAATCAAACAACTGCATCACCGTTGACCAATTAAGCTGAATTCATGTAAAAAACATACCTTTGTCGGAGTACAAACCGATTGAAGTATTCTGGTTCCCTCTCCGACTCAACTCCGGTGACCGGAGTACAAACCGCCCGACGGTTCAGTTCTCGATAAACACCCTTCTCTCTCAGATGCCCTGCAACATTCACACCCCCCTCTTTGTCGATCAAACGGCTGGCCCACACCTCTCGATGGTGGCACACAGCGGCAGGCACAGAAGAGAGAGAGAGAGAACGGAGAGAGACGAACGGCGGTGGGGCTGTGCCGCTGTGGCCTATGGGAGGAGACGAACGGCGGCGGCGGTGGCAGGAGAGGTGGTGGCGGGTGTGGGAGGAGAGGCGGTGGCGGCGGGGGCTTGGGGAGGAGAGGTGGTGGCGGTGGCAGGGAAGAAGAGAAGAAGGGTGGAGGAGATGTTTGAAGATTTGTGAAGATGCAAGACCTAAGCTTTTTTTTTAAGCTAATATAAGCAATTTTCAGATCTTCTCTTAATTTTAAAACAAACAGTCTTCAACCCCTTATGTCTGCCCGCCTGCAGACATAAGCTCCTTACAGATGTTTTAAGCAAAAACAAACAGCCCTTTAGTGAGAGTCGTTAAAACATTGTTTGTATATGTTTGTGGTTTTACTCATCCCTAATCAATAGATATTGAATCTTTGGTTACGCGTGTGTTTTACACTTTGTTTGGTTTGCACCGTCACGGGGATTCCGCACCCGTTACCGTGTTCTTGATAAACAAGGATAGGTGTTCGTTATCGATCCTCACCGGAAAAACGGGACCTACAATTGGTATCAAAGCTTTGGCTCTAATCCTTGTTTAAAACCAAACAAGTTTGGGTTTTTATCAAGTGTGTTATTGTGATTTTTCAGATTTCGTTCTTAAAAATTTCATATTTTCTGGAAATATTTGCTGAAAATCAGTGTTTGAAGTGTTGTTTTGCTATAAGTTTTAGTGAAAACCTTATTATTTTGCATTTCTACATGTTTGCGTTTGGTTTTCGTTGAAAGTTTTAAGCAAAATCGTGTTTCGGAAAATTGTTCGGTGACCGGAATCTTAAAAAAAAAATTCATCGTGTTCTTCAGAAATATTCAAAGTGTTCTTAAATTGTTGTACGTTTGATCTGATTTGGGTTGTATTATTGTTGTTGTTAAATATAATATTGAGTTTGAAAATTGTGTACAAAGCAAAATGATGATTTTTACTTGAAAATAGTGAGCCGAAAGCAATTTGAAAATTGAGGCTTTGTGTCAGAAGGTGATAAGGCATGTTGATAAGATCTACATAACTGTTTCGTCGGCTAACATTGAACACCAGTTTCGTCGACAACAAGAATACAAATCAGTTTCGTCGGACAAGATAACTTTTCGGTTTCGTCGCACAAACAAACAAAACTGTTTCGTCGATCTATTATTAGATCTGTTTCGTCGACCACAATACATTTCTGTTTCGTCGGACAACTTCAATCTGTTTCGCCACTTAATCAGTTTCGTCGAGATACTTGTCACTTTTTAACAGAGGACTTCTAAAAGTGTTTTAACAGTCTGTTTCAAGTGTGTGACCAGGTTTTTGTGAAATGTATTATGGAGGAGGTTTTATTAAACGAATTGCTGCTCCTCAAAATATCGAAATGTATTATGGAGGAGGTATTATCCCGTCAGCTAGTTCAAGTTCAGCTCAGCAACCAAAGTTACAAACGGCGTTTGTATCAAATACAAACTCTTCTCCGTTTCCTCAATCAGCTCCACCTCCTGTTTTCGATCCAAGTGCCTATTTTCCTAAACCTACTGTCGATTGTGGTCCGGCCATACAGTTAGGAAACGGTGATCAAACAAGAACTGCGTTTTATGCCGAAATCATCAAGAATGTCAGTGATGGTGAATCTTCGGGAAATGATGACAGTTCAGGATATAGTGGCAGTATTGATAAAGATGGTTCAGGTGTGAGTGATTACAGTTTGTCGAATGATGCTAAGGAGAAATCGGACTTGATCAAGAAAGCTGATGCTACATCAGAAGAAATGGAGAAGATTCTCACTGAAGATGGATCTTTCTCTTCTCAGACTGCCTTTATGGCTAATGTCACAGCTTCTACAAGTCAGGTAAAATCTGAAACTCTTATCATATGTAGAGATTGTGATTATATGAAAAATGAATGTGAAAGAGTTTCTTGGATAAAGGAAAATGATGAAGTTCACTGGTGTGGTCGGTCAACGTGCTCAAAATGAAAAACAAAAACTGAGAAATGATAAGTATCTCTACTAACGATGTATCGGTAGGCTCACAATCAGACTAAAATGTGCAGGATGATACAAACCTTATTTGACTGAAGACCAGGTGGGAACCGCACATTGGCATATGGTCTTAGTACCGAAATTTCGTTTGAGAGATTGCCGAGGTTCTGAGATATTCGGTCTTTATGCTGTTTATCATCTGGGTATCATGGTTGTTTCTTTTACCGAAAAAAAACGGAGACGAAGTCTAGATCTTCCATGATACTATACATACGTGTACATATTGCATTCGACCTCAATAAGTGATCAACAATCACATGTCCAAACAAAATAAGTGATAATATATCACAGATTCTTTGCGGGAGTCAAGTTCGTCTCTTTGCTGTACGGAAGTACTGACCTGTTCACGGACTTGCTCCTGTGCCCTCATGCATCTGAAAATCAAGTTACTCATCAATAAGTGATTCTATCACATAAGGCTTGTTTTTCAAATCAAAATAAGTGAGTTTCTCACATCTTTTATACGGTCAAACAGATGATAAACAGTATACTCACCGGTAAGATGAACTATCGCGCATGCCTTGATACGGGAATGTGTCGTGTGTGGATGAACACCGGTCGGTAAGTATAATTCATACCTTAACGTATCCCCTAAACATGATTACATCTGATAAGTTGAGTTTATGTGGACAACAATACCGATAATTGTTATAGGATGCTTATCTTAATGTTAACTAATTGAACAAAAAGAGCGTTTTGGCGTGACCGTACACTGATATGATTCTCTTACCCCTCGAAACTCGCAAAAAGAATGTCTGTAAATATTTGTTTACTGCTTTCGTTTATGCATCTTTGTATATATTTATTTATTGCTTTCCGACTTTACATTTGTGAAATGAAAAATTCCAAAAAGATTTTAGGTATGTTTTAATCTAAACTTTATGAAATCCAAAAAGATTTTGCTTCTAGTTTATTTTTGATTGACCGATGTTGGAACTCGAGCCTATCCTACCCAAAATCCTGTTCGTAAGCCGGAAAACAATTGCACCTTCATAAACTGTCGAAGTTAACAAGTTTTGAAAGTTAAGAACTAAAATTGAACAAATTTGTTTAAACTTTCAAACCATTGTCGGTCGGTGTTTGATTGAGATTTGATCTCATATGTGTCGTTTGTTTAATTTGTCTATATTCCAAGCGGTTGTTCTCATTACGTTGTTTAGCTTTCTTGTATGTGCAGATAAGACATCAGAACCAGCTAAAGACGAAGAGAACGTGTCAGATGACAAGCCGTAAAGTGAAGACACGACAAAGTGGAGGCACTCAAAAGATAAAAATGATCGAGTTGCCGTTGATCCTTCATCAACACCACAAGGATCTGAAGAATTGACGATCAAAAGATTCACGAGTATGTCTCAATGGAGAGTTCAATCTAAGGGGGAGTTTGTTAACACACTTCTTAAATGAAAAGGGAGTTTGTTGATACACTTCTACTTACGATGCGTGAAGACTTTGAAGATCCTCCGACATGAAAGATACAAAAGACACGGAAGACGAACCTCACGAGTAGCGTCCAAGGGGGAGATTGTTGGTACACTTTATGTGGACGCGACTCGGCTCAGTTCGACTTGGTTTCGACACGGTTAGGTCCGGCTCAAGCCCGACGTCACGACATTCCTCCGTCGTGCGCCCCAGAGTTCGACACGCGAAGCACGGAGCGCCGCGAACCTATCCCGTTTACACATCATCATGATGATGTCATGATGATGTCACAATGTTGAATATGTGAAAACCTTTGACCAAACAATGCATCTGGGCCAATCAACTTCATATATGGGCCGTAATATTGGAATGGACTTTGACTTCAGTTGGGCTCCTATTCCACTCGACGAAACAGAATGATATTAATATGTATATCGACGAAACAAATAGTGTTTCGTCGACTTTAGTGTTTCGTCGTGGCCTTTATGTGTTTCGTCAGTCTGTGTCTAGTATAAATACCCCTCACAGTTTCTGTGTGAAACTGATGAGCACAGAGAGACTTAGTGAGAGTCGTTAAAACATTGTTTGTATATGTTTGTGGTTGTACTCATCCCTAATCAATAGATATTGAATCTTTGGTTACGCATGTGTTTTACACTTTGTTTGGTTTGCACCGTCACGGGGATTCCGCACCCGTTACCGTGTTCGTGATAAACAAGGATAGGTGTTCGTTATCGATCCTCACCGGAAAAACGGGACCTACAGTTTTGATACCTAAGAGTAGTTTGGTTACAAAATACGCAAGAATGCGCATTTTGGCCGAAACTACGACTCGTCACTAAGCCTAGATAACGTGGTAATCAGTAGGTATAGTCGCTAGGGACTATAACCATCGTGATTACGCTCACGTTATGAAGTTCAAACGAACTTCGCATTGACCATAAACTGGTCAATGCAGAAAGTCAAACAAAGTTTGACTTTAACGCTAAAACGAATAAAGAGAACGAAGGAACACTTACAAAGGGTCCCCGCTAGTAAATCTTGATTGAATAGCTCAGGTATGAAGCAATGGCTTCAACTTAGAGCTTTTAGATCAGATTTATGGGTTTTGAGTTGTGAAAGGGTTGGGTATTTATAGGATTCTTGGAACCGTTAGGATCGTTCCTCGAATACCGTGCTTTGATCTTGTCCCTACACTTGTTGCAAACTTGTGGTAACTCAAAATGGCCCCCCAACATCAGGGATTAACATGTGGCATTAGCCTTTGGAGTGTTTGGGAGCTGTTAACAATTGATTAAACAACCTTTGCTGATCTGAAAGGGCCTCGCGTGACGCCAAGGGGGCTAGGTGTCACGCCTAGGTCCTTCTGATCAGCAAACAGTTTCCAAAGTTCCCATTTCAGTCCCCGTTGTGTATTATGGCCATTTCCGACATGTTTAAGGCTCGTTAAATCATTTTCAAGGCTCCACAAGGATTCCTAAACATTGTGGACATGAAACATGCTCAAAAATGTGCCGGATGTTGGTTCGTTTGGTCGTATGATCGCGATGTTCGCTTAATTACGACGGAATGCGCATAAGCGCGAAAAACGATCCAAATTGCGTGACGAATGGATTTTTCTTATGCCAAACACTAAAATAAAATATTTTAGTGCTTACATAAATTTTTGGATATCCGGATGTATTCAGAACGTAAGTTATGCGTGAAAGTGCAAACTTATGCACTTTTTTGACGCTTTTAGTCCCTGAATGACCCAAAGGTTTATTTTAGCACACCGAACCCCTCAAAGCCTATTTCTAAGATATATAAAGGATATTTAAGGTGTGTTTAACTTATGGTCATGTTCTGGAATGTTCGTTACAGTTCAAATTGGCATACTTTCGCACTTTGTCAAGTTTAGTCCCTGTAAGCGAATTAACTTGTTTTTGCCATACCAAAGCCTTCAAAACTTATTTCTAAGTTATGTATGTGACAACTCGTATTTCCAAACCGATCTTCGTACTTTAATGTAACGTATGTGTACGATATGTGACTATTATGAAAGTGAATACTTATGCTAATGTTATGTTATTACGTGCTTTGTGTACTGTATGTTTGTATATAAATAGCCCAACCGCATAACATGAAACCAATCGCACAACACTCACCCGACCGCACAAGCCTTTCGGGCTACACAACTCGTATTCGGACCAATGGGCAGCCCAAGTGAGGGTTAGGCCCACTCCCCCATATCGCATAACACTAAGGGGATAGAGTAAACTTCTCATTGTTGCTAAACGCCTACATACACAAAACCCTAGTGCTCTCTTCCTTCTCTCTAGAACTCGACGGCAACAACATCTTTTCCCTCGAAGCCTTTGGTGTTCGGATCAATCCCTACTCTTTTCCTTCGATCGGTTAGTGTTAATATTATTCTTATAATTAGTGTGTTGCATGATGATGTTATGATCTCACGATTTGATTAAACGATTAAGTATTGAATGTATGATGAACAATGATGTTTACGTGTATGATGATTAATCGGCTGCCATGTCTTGTCTTCGGATTTGTTGTGTAATGAATCAGGATTAAATGATGCGAATGATGAGTAATGATTATAATGCATGTGTGATATCTTGGAAATACAAACAATTGGATAAAGATCCTTTATGATTTTCGGCTAGTGTCATCATAGATTTCATGTGCTACATGTGATTCTTAATTAATGTGAATGATAGTGGCATGATCGGTCCAATGATATGAGAGTTAATTGATAGTCTGATTAGTCAAAGGGTGGCCATGTGTGTGTTGTCAGGCTAGGTTAGTCAAATTCATATGTTATTTGTTTGCATGATGATTAGGGTTCTTTAGAAAACAATTGAAATATATGCTTGTTTGATCGATAGTATGCTAGATGGATTGGTTTGAAAACTGTTAATTGATTTGATCTGGAAACCAATTAACTGTTGATTGATTGGGTTGATTGATAACAAAATTGGAAACTATTGATTAGCAAGATTGATGCTTGTAACCGATTTGGCATGATATCCGGAATTTAAAAACTAGTCACACAAGCCTCTTGATCGTACAAGAGGTTCTGGTCGCACAAGATCACACGTACAAGAGATCGCACAAGACATCTTGGTCAGTCGCACAAGATGTCTTCTATCGCACAAGAAGTACGAATATCTAACTGTTTGGGCTGGTTGGTTATGTTGGGCCGGGCTGGTAATGGAGTCGCACAAGATAACATGGATCGCACAAGGCTTAAGTTTAATTGTTTGGGCTGTATGTATATGTGTTGGGTTGGGCCTGATCTGATCGCACAACCCAAATCGGATTCACATAAAGTTTAAGTTAAATTGTTGAACCGTGGTTATGATTTGGGATTCTTGACTTTGGGCCGGGTAGAAGTGGAATTCAACGAATGACTCGCACAAGGTCATTAGACTTGTGCGAGCCCAATCACTTAATGTCAATATGTCTTATCTGTTAAACGTGATGTTGCATCATGCCATGGTCCGTATGTGTTTCTTATATATGCAATCTATGTGATACCTGTGTGCGCTACTTGAAAACCTAAACCTGACTTGTATGATAATCATGTTAGGACGTGGTTGACCCCTAGTTACTAGACTTGACCTTTCTGTGTAATCTGCCGAGCAAACCAAGGTGAGTTCACACTCTACAAAGCATGTGATTCCCAGGGGTTGGGAATGGGGTTAAGGAATATGGATTCCTCGTCCTTTCTTGGGTAGGACAGTAATGGTTCAGGAATGTAATTCCTCGTCCTCACGGACAGATAACTCGTACTAGACCAAAACTCTATCACGAAGTCCCTCCTTTTTATATCGACTTAATCGCCGAGCCAATGGCGAGCGGGTCATTAGTTAGATAGCGCTATTTAGGTCTGACAAGCCTCACACCGTGCCGCAGAGGACGGGCGTGAACTAATGGATCTGGGGCACGTCAATGCTGATAGACATTGACAATTTCAGGGCACTTAAACATGACTTCAGTCAGTAGTCGATATGGTAACGAGTCTAGTGTATACATGGGGTAGCCCCCACGGCCGAAATGCCAGATAACTATCATGAGGTAGCCCCCACGGCAGGGTCGCCAGAGTAAATGGGTTAAACAAATGGTTATACAAATCACGTTTTCAACTATGGGGTAACCCCCACGGCAGGATGCCAGATAAAGGAAACTGTTTTTGGAACAACTTAAAACGAACACCCAACCGTGAACTCACTCGACATTGTTGTTGACTCGTTACTACATGCTTTGCAGGTCTATAGGTACTTAGCTGGAGCTTGCACAAGGAAGAGTCGTTGTGGGACATGGACAGCTGTGTGCCATGTTAACCTTTGGACATTTGAACTTTTGATTTGGTTTTAAACATTATGCTTCCGCTCATAACTTAACTATGTTTGTTTTTGGTCACTAATCATGTTGGTTGGACTTTTACAATTAATTATATACTCGTTCGATATGATTAGTGGTTTGATCCTGGTCAGTCACGCCTCCAAGCGGTGATACTCCGCATGTGGGTTTTGGGGGTGTGACAGATTGGTATCAGAGCCATTGGTTATAGAGAACTTGGTTTTAATAAAGGAAAACGTTTTTGTTAAAACCAGACTATAACCTGTACAGTGCTCTACGATCCACAACGACACTTCACCCCACGTGCAAGGCTCGACATTCTAGGTGATATGGTTTGTGTTTTATTGCCTACTTGCTAGATTACGTAGAACTATGCTCATGATATGCTTAGCTAGTATAGCTACTCTTGCTTGAACACGTGGGTGCTTACTCTTTTCTGTCATCGCACTTTCGCGAACCCCTCTCACACATGCTTCCTTTGATATGAAGATCATGTCTGGACGCATCAACATGACTCAAGCCCAGTTGATGGCTCTGATCAACGAACAGGTTGCTGCGGCACTTGCAGCCGCACAAGCAGGAGGTCAGCATGCTCAGCCACCTGTGTGCACCTTCAAAACTTTCATGGACTGCCGACCCACTACTTTTAGTGGCACTGAAGGAGCAGTAGGTCTCCTCCACTGGTTTGAGAAACTAGAGTCTGTATTTGAAATGTGCGAATGCCCTGAGGCACGCAGGGTGAAATATGCCACCGGCACTCTCGAGGGTTTAGCCCTCACATGGTGGAACGCCCAGGTACAAATGCTGGGGTTGGTTACTGCTAACGCCACCCCCTGGAACAATTTCAAAGAGATGATCAAGGAAGAATACTGCAGTCGTGACGACATACATAAGCTGGAAGTTGAGTTCTTCAACCTCAAGATGACGGGGTCGGAAATTGAGGCATATACTAAGAGATCGAATGAGCTTGCACTACTGTGTCCTACTATGGTGGACCCTCCAATTAAGCGTATTGAACTCTACCTCAAGGGTCTGAAACCAGAGATCCAAAGTCATGTGACTTCAGCAAACCTCGCCACTTACCAGCAGGTTGTTCAGTTGGCTCACCGCCTCACTGATCAGGCGGTGGAGCAAAACAGGTTACCAAAACGCATTAGTGCTACAGCTACCTCTGAACCTTCCAGTGATAACAAACGTAAATGGGATGGAGCTTCAAGCAGAGGTTCGACTTCTGTTCAATCCCAGTCGCAGCAGAGAAGAACTGAAGAGTATAAGAGTCCTAGTCAACAATCGTCAGGTAGCCAAAGTCAGGGTGGATACAAAGGACATCACCCCAAATGTAATCGTTGCAACTTGCATCATCGCGGGCCATGCACCAGGGGTAACTGTCATCGGTGCAACAAGCCAGGCCATGCGGCAAAGGATTGTAGAAGCTTATACCCAGCAAACTAGAATCGTCAGCAACCGCAAGATCAACCGAATCAACGCCAGCAACAGCAGCCGCAGGGTAACAACAAAGGGTGCTTTCAGTGTGGAGCTGAAGGCCACTTCAAGAGAGATTGTCCCCAGCTGAACAGGAACCAGAACAACAATAACAACAACAATCAGGGGAATGGGAACAACGGGGGTAACAATGGTAATGGAGCAAGGGGCCGTGCGTTTGTTATTGGCAATGGAGAAGCAAGGAATGATCCCAATGTTGTGACGGGTAAGTTCCTTCTCGACGACTTTTACGTTACTGTCTTATTTGATTCGGGTGCTGATACTAGTTATGTGTCTCAAAGCGTTAGTCAACTGCTTAAGCGTACCCCAACACCCTTGAATCCCAAACACACTGTAGAGTTAGCTAATGGTAAAAGTATAGAGGTCACGCATGTAGTTAAAGGTTGTAATCTAGTACTTGCTGATCACACTTTCTCAATCGACCTCCTTCCTATTACTCTGGGTAGTTTCGACGTTGTCATTGGGATGGACTGGTTATCCCAACATAAAGCTGAGATCCTTTGCAACGAAAAGATTGTCCGTATTCCGTGCCCAGGTGAGGAACCTCTTATGATTCGTGGCGACAAGAGTGGTGCTGTTACGAGCATCATTTCTTCCCTTAAGGCTCAAAAGTGTTTGCGTAAGGGCCACACTGCCTTTCTGGCTCTTGTTACTGACACCTCGAAGAAAGAGAAAAAGATAGAAGACTTTCCGATTGTACGAGACTATCCTGAGGTATTTCCTGAGGAACTACCTGGTCTCCCGCCTCATCGCCAGGTCGAGTTTCAAGTCGAGCTAGCTCCTGGAGCAGCACCTATAGCTCGTGCACCGTATCGCTTAGCTCCATCAGAGTTGAAAGAGCTATCTACGCAATTACAAGAACTCTTAGATAAGGGTTTTATTCGTCCTAGTTCTTCGCCCTGGGGAGCTCCAGTGCTATTTGTGAAGAAGAAAGACGGTACGTTCAGAATGTGCATCGACTACCGTGAACTGAACAAGGTGACTGTGAAGAACCGCTACCCTCTTCCACGCATTGACGATTTGTTCGACCAGCTACAAGGGTCGAGCTACTATTCGAAGATTGATTTGAGATCGGGATATCACCAGCTGAGAGTCCGAGAAGAGGACGTCTCCAAAACAGCCTTCAGAACTCGATATGGCCACTATGAGTTTTTGGTCATGCCTTTTGGGATGACAAACGCACCGGCGGTCTTCATGGACTTGATGAATCGAGTGTGCAAGCCTTACTTAGACAAATTCGTTATTGTCTTCATTGATGACATCCTGATCTATTCGAAGAGTCAGGAGGAACATGAGCAACATTTACGACTTATTTTGGAACTCCTTCGAAAGGAACAACTGTATGCCAAGTTTTCAAAATGTGACTTCTGGCTTTGTGAAGTCCATTTCTTAGGCCACGTGGTGAACAAGGATGGGATTCACGTTGATCCATCCAAGGTAGAATCGATCAAGAGCTGGCCTGCACCTCGCACGCCAACGGAAATTCGCCAATTCTTGGGATTGGCAGGTTACTACAGGAGATTTATCAAGGATTTTTCTAAGATTGCTCAGCCTCTTACTTCACTAACGCAGAAGGGCGTTGTTTATCGTTGGGGAAACGCACAAGAATTAGCGTTTCAGCACTTAAAGGATAGACTTTGCAGTGCACCTATCCTTTCATTGCCAGAGGGCACAGACGACTTCGTGGTCTACTGCGACGCATCTATTCAGGGTCTTGGTTGTGTTTTGATGCAGCGGGATAAAGTTATAGCATACGCTTCACGCCAACTTAAGGTTCATGAGAAGAACTACACTACACACGATCTAGAGCTGGGAGCGGTTGTTTTTGCACTTAAGATATGGCGACACTACTTGTATGGCACCAAGTGTGCTATCTACACCGATCACAGAAGTCTCGAGCACATCTTTAAACAGAAGGAACTCAATATGAGACAACGACGATGGGTCGAGCTGCTGAACGATTACGAATGCTCGATCAGGTACCACCCGGGTAGAGCCAATGTTGTGGCTGACGCCCTCAGTCGAAAGGACACTGTGCCCAAGCGCGTACGAGCTTTACAACTTACTATACAGTCTAGTCTTCTGTCACACCCCCAAAATCCACACGCGGAGTACCACCGCTTGGAGGCGTGACATGACCAGGATCAAGCCACCAATCATATTGAACATATAAGTAAATAGTAAAAGTCATTCATCGATACGATAGGTGCTTTCAAAACCAAACATAAACAAGTGTGTAGCGGAAGCAATAATGTAAGACCCAACATAAGTTTAAGTACAAAATGTCATAATTTTTAACAACACATTCACGATCCATGTCCACAACGACTGTGCCTCCCGTGCAAGCTCCAAGAGTACCTATGGTCCTGCAAGGCATGTAACAGAGAGTCAACAACTAGTTGAGCGAGTTCACAGTTGGTTAATCAGTTATAGTGTTCGTTTTGTAAATCGTAAGTTCGTTTAGAAATCATGTATCGTATGTAATGGTATCGCGGCCCTCTAGGCATGTTTGCGAAGTTTAGTGGGGGTTCCCATGTTTTCTAGACTAAGTATATTTGTATCGCGGCCCTCCAGGCATGTTTGCGAAGATTAAAGTATAGTTCGCGGCCATTCCAGGCATGTTTGCGAAGATTAGTGGGGGCTTCCCATGTGTAGACTAGTCATATTTGTACGTGCCCTTCTTGATCCAAGGACCGTAGCGAGTGTGAGTGTACGTAGGTTTTACGTACGTTAAGGTTGTTGTCCTACCCAAGGAGGACGAACGTACGTATTCTACCCAAGGAGAATACGCAGGATTAATATTGGCATCCTACCCATGGAGGATGGCAGTACATATCCTACCCAAGGAGGATATGTAGGTTCCATTTTAGTTTCTTAACCCATTCCCAAACCACCGGGAATCCCATGCCTTAGAAAGAGTGTGAACTCACCTTGGTTTGCTCGGTATGCTAAACTATGTGCTCACAAGAAAATCAGTCAAGTCCATTAGTGCACGTATACTCAATCAGTTCACGTTCGTAATGTTTCACATGTAACTAGCATCACTGTAATATCACAGAGTGTGTTTGACAGTTATTATTATGTAACATACAAACAGTTAATTGCATCCATACAGTTCATGTACCACATCAATATCTTTTACAGTTTCTTCCAGGATAGATACCCAATAATACACTTAACAGGGTTAACAGTTTAGCTGAATTAATGCATCTATCAGAGTTACACAGTTAACAGAGTTGACATGAATCAGAACTATTAACTAACTGTGTTTCATGCTTCACTTAACAGAACTAACAAGGTTAACAAAGTTAATAACTTAATCAAGTTAATAAACTAACAAACTAAATAACCCAGCAAAGTTAACCAACTTAACAGTGTTTTCATGTTTGACAGAACCCAGTAAACTAACAGGAGTTAACTTAACTAACTGAGTTAACAACCATTAGGATTACCCTCTTAATTAAGTTACATTTTACAATAAAGTTAACCTAGTTAACTTAATTAACCTCTAACGGAGTTAATTAACTGAGTTAATTATTAACAGTTTAGTAATACATATAACATATGGGACGAAATCACTAGGTATTCGAATTCCCTCCTTGGCCGAAATCCCTTACTGCCGAAAACACTAGGTGGGCCGAAAACCCTTTATGGGCCAATACACAAGCCGAAATCACTCCTTGGGCCAAAACTGTTTTGGGCCGAAATCACAAGGTGATTTCGTCCAGTTTATATTTGTGGTGGTGATTTCGTTGGTCATCATCAAATACAGTAACTTAAACCCAGCTACTAAAATCTCATTACAGTTACGATTTCAACCAGTAATCGTTCAATCAGAAAAAATCAACATCATCACAACAGATTTTCAACAATCAATATGCATAATCATCATCATTATTATACCAATCGCATATATATATATATATATATATATATATATATAATAACCAGAGATATACACATACGCAGACATGAATCAATCTATCGAAAGTTATACACAATAAACCACGGTGCAAACTAACCGAGATGTAAAACTGATGGATTGACCGAAAACAAAAGCTCCGTAGACTTGCAGTCGCCGTCACAGTTAGAGAGGTGTTCTAGGTTTTCAAATCGTTGCCCGTTTGCGTACAAGATAAGGATAAGGAACAATTATATCTAGTCATGACTGGGCCCAAAGCCCATGTGGTTTTCATCAAACAGTTAGTGGACTTGATATTTTATTACTTGGACCAATATCTTTTGCAATCCATGATTCTGACTATATGTATACAAAAAAAAAATCCAAACACTTATTTAGGTAGTAAACACCATTTAATCATACTAGTGGGTGGGTGTTGGCAAGGTTCCATGTTTTAATTAATTATACATTTAAAATATGTATAACATATACACACCTATTTTACATATCACCAATAACACTTATAATGCACATCATGTAATTATTAAACCCACTTAGCAAATAAGTACGAAGTTAAATCGGTAGAGACCTTGAAAACTCGGGTTGTCACATTATCCCCAACTTGAAAGAAATTTCGTCCCGAAATTTAGTATGCGGTTACTGAGGAAGCTAGGTAAGTTATCGTTTACTGGTTCTCCTGGGGTGTCACATCATCCCCCCGTTGATTTGGAATTTCTTCCCGAAATTCTGTAGTAGCTTCAGCCTCAGTAGTAGTTGCATTGTTTTCGAACAACTGGGGATATTTGAGTTCCATTTGGTCTTCGCGTTCCCAGGTGAACTCTGGGCCACGACGGGAGTTCCAACGAACTCAAACAAGAGGTATTCTGGTGTTCTTGAGGACCTTAACATCCCGGTCCGTGATTTCAACTGGTTCTTCGACGAAATGCAACCGTTCGTCGATAGTGAGCTCCTTCAAAGGAACTATGAAGGTCTCATCTGACAGACACTTCTTCAGATTCGACACGTGAAAGACGTTGTGAACTGCACTGAGTTCAGCTGGTAAGTTCAGTCTGTAGGCCACTTTGCCTATTTTCTCAATGACTTCAAATGGTCCAACGTATCGTGGATTGAGTTTGCCCCTTTTGCCAAAACGAACAACACCCTTCCAGGGTGAAACTTTGAGTAGTGCTCGATCCCCAACCTGGAACTCGAGTAGTTTCCTGTCTTTATCGGCGTATGCTTTCTGACGGTCACGAGCTGCCGCCATGCGTTGTCGTATTTGAGCAATCTTTTCAGTAGTATCAACTACCATTTCTGGACCTGTGATCTGACTGTCACCCACCTCTGCCCAACAAAGAGGTGATCGGCATTTACGCCCGTACAATGCCTCAAATGGAGCAACTTTAATGCTGGTGTGGTAACTGTTGTTTTACGAAAATTCCACAAGTGGCAGATGTTTTTCCCAGCCCTTGCCAAAGTCAATTACGCACGCCCGAAGCATGTCTTCTAGAGTTTGAATAGTGCGCTCAGACTGCCCGTCTGTCTGAGGATGATAAGCTGTGCTCATGTCTAATCGAGAGCCAAAAGATTTATGCATTGCTTGCCACAGTTCTGAAGTAAAACGTGCATCACGATCGGAGATAATAGAGGTGGGCACCCCGTGCCTCGAGACAACTTCCTTAAGGTATACGTCTGCTAGAGTGGAGAACTTATCCGTTTCCTTGATAGCCAGGAAGTGAGCAGACTTTGTGAGTCGATCCACGATCACCCAAATAGTATCATTTCCGCGCTGAGATCTAGGTAGGCCAGTAACAAAGTCCATGGAAATTTGTTCCCATTTCCATTGTGGTATCTCAGGCTGTTGGAGTGGGCCTGAAGGTTTCTGATATTCCGCTTTGACTCTCGCACAAGTCAAACACTTGCTAACGTAAGTTGCTATGTGAGCTTTCATGTTAGACCACCAGTATGTAGTTTTCAAGTCGTGGTACATCTTATCCGAACCAGGATGTACTGAGTAGCGAGATTTATGAGCTTCGTCCATTACAAGCTCGCGTAAGTTGCCGTAGAGTGGGACCCAGATGCGTCCTGTTACATAGTAGGCGCCGTCTGCCCTTTGTTCTAACCGTTGCCTTGAGCCGCGTAGGGCTTCAGCCCTGACGTTTTCTGGTTTCAATGCTTCTACCTGAGCATCTCGTATCTGTGAAGGAAGACTAGACTGAATAGTGAGTTGCAACGCTCGTACACGCCTATGTGTAGTATCCTTTCGACTGAGGGCGTCGGCCACCACATTGGCTTTGCCCGGATGGTACTTTATAGCACATTCGTAATCGTTCAGTAACTCGACCCATCGACGTTGTCGCATGTTCAATTCTTTCTGCTTGAAGATATGCTCAAGACTCCTGTGATCGGTGTAGATGGTGCACTTGGTGCCATACAGATAATGTCGCCATATCTTGAGCGCAAAAACAACAGCTCCCAGCTCTAAATCGTGTGTAGTGTAATTCCGTTCGTGAATCTTAAGTTGACGTGAAGCATAAGCAATAACTTTATCCCGTTGCATCAACACACATCCAAGACCTTGAATAGATGCATCGCAGTAGACTACAAAATCGTCCGTGCCTTAAGGCAATGAGAGGATAGGTGCGCTACAAAGTCTATCCTTTAAGTGCTGAAACGCTGTTTCCTGTGTATTACTCCAACGGTAAGCAACACCTTTCTGTGTCAGTAATGTAAGCGGCTGTGCAATCTTTGAGAAGTCTTTGATGAACCGTCTGTAATAACCCGCCAAACCCAAGAATTTGCGTATTTCTGTCGGTGTGCGAGGTGCAGGCCAGTTCTTGATCGAATCTACCTTGGATGGATCGACATGAATCCCATCCGTTTTTACCATGTGGCCTAGAAAGTGGACTTCACGAAGCCAGAAGTCGCATTTTGAAAACTTAGCGTATAGCTGTTCCGTTCGTAAAAGTTCCAAAATAAGCCGTAAGTGCTGCTCGTGTTCCTCCCGATTCTTCGAATAAATCAGGATGTCGTCAATGAAAACAATAACAAACTTGTCAAGATAAGGTTTGCACACCCTGTTCATAAGGTCCATGAAAACCGCAGGCGCATTCGTTAACCCGAATGGCATGACCAAAAACTCGTAATGGCCGTAGCGAGTTCTGAATGCTGTTTTGGAGACGTCCTCATCCCGGACTCTCAATTGATGATAGCCTGACCTCAGGTCAATCTTCGAGGAATAGCTCGACCCTTGCAACTGGTCGAATAAGTCGTCGATGCGTGGAAGAGGATAACGATTCTTTACGGTCACCTTGTTTAGTTCGCGGTAATCTATGCACATACGAAAGGTACCGTCTTTCTCTTCACAAATAATACTGGAGCTCCCCAGGGCGAAGAGCTAGGACGTATGAAACCCTTTTCCAAGAGTTCTTGCAATTGCTTAGACAGTTCTTCCAGTTTAGTTGGGGCTAAGCGATAAGGCGCTCGAGCTATAGGTGCTGCTCCAGGAGCTAGCTCGATTTGAAACTCGACCTGGCGATGGGGCGGTAACCCAGGTAACTCTTCAGGAAACACTTGAGGAAAGTCGCGTACAACTGGAATATCCTCTAACTTCCTCTCTTTCGTCGATGTATCTGTAGCGAGTGCTAATATAGCGGCGTGGCCCTTTCGCAAACACTTCTGTGCCTTCAAGAAGGAGATGATGCCACTCACGACACCACTCTTGTCACCTTGAACTTCGAGAGATTCTTTTCCAGTACGGGGAATACGAACGATCTTCTCCTTGCATAAGATCTCTGCTTGTTGTTGCTGGTTCTGATTCACAGGCCTTGAGCTCCTGCAATCTTTAGCTTCATGACCTACCCTTAGACATCTCTGACAGCGGCCTTTACGACGCTGACCACTGTGGTGTTTGTTGCACCTGTTGCATTTTGGGTGATTTCCTTGATATCCACCCTGCCCTTGACTACCAGACGACTACTGACTGGGGCTCTGTTAATTATCTGTCTTTCACTGCTGTGTCTGGGACTGAACCGAAGTTGAACCCTTGCTGAAGGTTCCATCCCACCTTCTCTTGTTGTCACTGGGAATAGCAGAAGTAGTAGTAGTAGTAGCACCAATGCGTTTAGGCAGCTTGTTCTGTTCCACTGCCGGGTCTGCGAGACGATGAGCAAAACGAGTAACATCTTGAATAGTAGCAAGGTTAGCAGTAGTCACATGACTTTAAATCTCTGGTACTAAGCATTTGAGGTACAGCTCAATGCGCTTGATGGGAGGATCCACCATAGTAGGACACAAAATAGCCAACTCATTCGATCTTCTGGTATACGCTTCAATTTCTGACCCCGTCATTTTCAAGTGGTAAAACTCTACCTCCAGCTTATGAATATCATCACGGTTACAGTATTCCCCTTTGATTAACTCCTAGAAATCATTCCAGGGTGTGGCGTTAGCAACAGCCAACCCTAACATCTGAACTTGCGCATTCCACCAAGTCAGCGCAATGCCTTCTAGAGTACCAGTGGCGTACTTCACCCTGCGAGCCTCAGGGCATTCACACATCTCAAAAAAAAAAAAAAAAAAAAAACGGACTCAAGCTTTTCTAACCAATGGAGGAGTCCAAATGCTCCTTCCGTGCCACTGAAAGTAGTAGGACGACAGTCCATGAAAGTTTTGAAGGTACAAACAGGTGGCTGAGCGTGTTGACCTGTCGTGTGCGTAAGAGTAAACATACTTGAGCACGAGTGTTGGTTTACGAGAGTAGGATCTAAAGATCCCAGAGTAAGTGGTGATGGAAGGTTACACCTCCTGCCTGGGCAGCTGCGAGTGCTGCAGTAACTTGTTCAGTGATCGAAGCCGCCAACGGGGCTTGAGTTAGGTTAACGCATCTACTATTAACATCAAGGAGAACATGAGTGAAAGAAGTTCGCGTATATTGCGATGACAGAAGAGAGTGAGCACACAAGTATTCTCAAGCAATAGGGGTTATGTGTATCTAAGCATACCATGAGCAAAGTTCTATGAAATTCTAGTAAGTAGGCAATAAAACATATATCATATTACCTAAAATGTTGAGTCTTGCACGTGGAGCGAAGCGTCGTTGTGGATCGTTGAGCACTGTTCTGGTTATAGTCTGGTTTTAATAAAAACGTTTTCCCCTTATTAAAACCGAGTTCTCTATAACCAATGGCTCTGATACCAATCTGTCACACCCCCAAAATCCACACGCGGAGTACCACCGCTTGGAGGCGTGACATGACCAGGATCAAGCCACCAATCATATTGAACATATAAGTAAATAGTAAAAGTCATTCATCGATACGATAGGCGCTTTCAAAACCAAACATAAACAAGTGTGTAGCGGAAGCAATAATGTAAGACCCAACATAAGTTTAAGTACAAAATGTCATAATTTTTAACAACACATTCACGATCCATGTCCACAACGACTGTGCCTCCCGTGCAAGCTCCAAGAGTACCTATGGTCCTGCAAGGCATGTAACAGAGAGTCAACAACTAGTTGAGCGAGTTCACAGTTGGTTAATCAGTTATAGTGTTCGTTTTGTAAATCGTAAGTTCGTTTAGAAATCATGTATCGTATGTAATGGTATCGCGGCCCTCTAGGCATGTTTGTGAAGTTTAGTGGGGGTTTCCCATGTTTTCTAGACTAAGTATATTTGTATCGCGGCCCTCCAGGCATGTTTGCGAAGATTAAAGTATAGTTCGCGGCCATTCCAGGCATGTTTGCGAAGATTAGTGGGGGCTTCCCATGTGTAGACTAGTCATATTTGTACGTGCCCTTCTTGATCCAAGGACTGTAGCGAGTGTGAGTGTACGTAGGTTTTACGTACGTTAAGGTTGTTGTCCTACCCAAGGAGGACGAACGTACGTATTCTACCCAAGGAGAATACGCAGGATTAATATTGGCATCCTACCCATGGAGGATGGCGGTACATATCCTACCCAAGGAGGATATGTAGGTTCCATTTTAGTTTCTTAACCCATTCCCAAACCACCGGGAATCCCATGCCTTAGAAAGAGTGTGAACTCACCTTGGTTTGCTCGGTATGCTAAACTATGTGCTCACAAGAAAATCAGTCAAGTCCTATAGTGCACGTATACTCAATCAGTTCACGTTCGTAATGTTTCACATGTAACTAGCATCACTGTAATATCACAGAGTGTGTTTGACAGTTATTATTATGTAACATACAAACAGTTAATTGCATCCATACAGTTCATGTACCACATCAATATCTTTTACAGTTTCTTCCAGGATAGATACCCAATAATACACTTAACAGGGTTAACAGTTTAGCTGAATTAATGCATCTATCAGAGTTACACAGTTAACAGAGTTGACATGAATCAGAACTATTAACTAACTGTGTTTCATGCTTCACTTAACAGAACTAACAAGGTTAACAAAGTTAATAACTTAATCAAGTTAATAAACTAACAAACTAAATAACCCAGCAAAGTTAACCAACTTAACAGTGTTTTCATGTTTGACAGAACCCAGTAAACTAACAGGAGTTAACTTAACTAACTGAGTTAACAACCATTAGGATTACCCTCTTAATTAAGTTACATTTTACAATAAAGTTAACCTAGTTAACTTAATTAACCTCTAACGGAGTTAATTAACTGAGTTAATTATTAACAGTTTAGTAATACATATAACATATGGGACGAAATCACTAGGTATTCGAATTCCCTCCTTGGCCGAAATCCCTTACTGCCGAAAACACTAGGTGGGCCGAAAACCCTTTATGGGCCAATACACAAGCCGAAATCACTCCTTGGGCCAAAACTGTTTTGGGCCGAAATCACAAGGTGATTTCGTCCAGTTTATATTTGTGGTGGTGATTTCGTTGGTCATCATCAAATACAGTAACTTAAACCCAGCTACTAAAATCTCATTACAGTTACGATTTCAACCAGTAATCGTTCAATCAGAAAAAATCAACATCATCACAACAGATTTTCAACAATCAATATGCATAATCATCATCATTATTATACCAATCGCATATATATATATATATATATATATATATATAATAACCAGAGATATACACATACGCAGACATGAATCAATCTATCGAAAGTTATACACAATAAACCACGGTGCAAACTAACCGAGATGTAAAACTGATGGATTGACCGAAAACAAAAGCTCCGTAGACTTGCAGTCGCCGTCACAGTTAGAGAGGTGTTCTAGGTTTTCAAATCGTTGCCCGTTTGCGTACAAGATAAGGATAAGGAACAATTATATCTAGTCATGACTGGGCCCAAAGCCCATGTGGTTTTCATCAAACAGTTAGTGGACTTGATATTTTATTACTTGGACCAATATCTTTTGCAATCCATGATTCTGACTATATGTATACAAAAAAAAAATCCAAACACTTATTTAGGTAGTAAACACCATTTAATCATACTAGTGGATGGGTGTTGGCAAGGTTCCATGTTTTAATTAATTATACATTTAAAATATGTATAACATATACACACCTATTTTACATATCACCAATAACACTTATAATGCACATCATGTAATTATTAAACCCACTTAGCAAATAAGTACGAAGTTAAATCGGTAGAGACCTTGAAAACTCGGGTTGTCACATCTTCCTTCCCAAATACGAAATGCTCAGATAGAAGCATTGAAACCAGAAAACGTCAGGGCTGAAGCCCTACGCGGCTCGAGGCAACGCTTAGAACAGAAGGAAGACGGTGCCTACTACGTCACGGGACGCATTTGGGTCCCATTTTATGGCAACTTACGAGAGCTTGTGATGGATGAGGCACACAAGTCTCGCTACTCAGTGCACCCTGGCGCGGATAAAATGTACCACGACATCAAAACCACATACCGGTGGCCTAGCATGAAGGCACACATAGCAACATACGTTAGCAAGTGCTTGACTTGTGCGAGAGTCAAGGCGGAGTACCAGAAACCCTCAGGCCCCCTTCAACAACCAGAGATACCACAATGGAAATGGGAGCAAATTTCCATGGATTTTGTTACTGGCCTGCCTAGATCACAACGTGGTAACGATACTATTTGGGTAATCGTGGATCGACTCACAAAGTCTGCTCACTTCCTGGCTATCAAAGAAACGGATAAGTTCTCCACTCTAGCAGAAGTATACCTAAAGGAAGTTGTCTCGAGGCACGGGGTGCCCATCTCTATAATCTCGGATCGAGATGCACGTTTTACATCAGAATTGTGGCAAGCAATGCACAAGTCCTTTGGCTCAAGGTTAGACATGAGCACAGCTTATCACCCGCAAACGGATGGGCAGTCGGAACGTACCATCCAGACCCTCGAAGACATGCTTAGGGCATGTGTGATTGACTTTGGCAACGGCTAGGAAAAGCATCTGCCACTTGTGGAATTTTCGTACAACAATAGCTACCACACCAGCATTAAAGCTGCTCCGTTTGAGGCATTGTACGGGCGTAAATGTCGGTCACCTCTTTGTTGGGCAGAGGTGGGGGATAGTCAGATCACTGGTCCGGAACATGTGGTAGACACAACAGAGAAAATTGCCCAGATACGACAACGAATGGCGGCAGCTCGTGACCGTCAGAAAGCATACGCCGATAAAGACAGGAAACTACTCGAGTTCCAAGTTGGGGATCGAGCGCTACTCAAAGTTTCACCCTGGAAGGGTGTGGTTCGTTTTGGCAAACGTGGCAAACTTAACCCACGATACGTTGGACCCTTCGAAGTCATTGAGAAAATAGGCAAGGTGGCCTACAGACTGAATTTACCAGCAGAACTCAGTGCAGTTCACAATGTTTTCCACGTGTCAAACCTGAAGAAGTGTTTATCAGATGAGCCCCACGTAGTTCCTCTGAAGGAGCTCACGATCGACGAGCAGTTGCGATTCGTCGAGGAACCTGTTGAAATCACGGACCGAGATGTTAAGGTCCTCAAGCATACTAGAATACCTCTCGTTCGAGTTCGTTGGAACTCACGTCGCGGCCCAGAGTTCACCTGGGAGCGCGAAGATCAGATGAAACAAAAGTATCCCCAACTGTTCGCAACCGGTACAACCACTACTGAGGCTGAAGCTACGGAATTTCGGGACGAAATTCCAGATCAACGGGGGGAGGATGTGACACCCCAGGAAAACCAGGAAAACCATGCAACTTAACTAGCTTCCTCAGTGAGTACGTGCTAAATTTCGGGACGAAATTTCTTTCAACTTGGGGATAATGTGACAACTCGTATTTCCAAACCGATCTTCGTACTTTAATGTAACGTATGTGTACGATATGTGACTATTATGAAAGTGAATACTTATGCTAATGTTATGTTATTACGTGCTTTGTGTACTGTATGTTTGTATATAAATAGCCCAACCGCATAACATGAAACCAATCGCACAACACTCACCCGACCGCACAAGCCTTTCGGGCTACACAACTCGTATTCGGACCAATGGGCAGCCCAAGTGAGGGTTCGGCCCACTCCCCCATATCGCATAACACTAAGGGGATAGAGTAAACTTCTCATTGTTGCTAAACGCCTACACACACAAAACCCTAGTGCTCTCTTCCTTCTCTCTAGAACTCGACGGCAACAACATCTTTTCCCTCGAAGCCTTTGGTGTTCGGATCAATCCCTACTCTTTTCCTTCGATCGGTTAGTGTTAATATTATTCTTATAATTAGTGTGTTGCATGATGATGTTATGATCTCACGATTTGATTAAACGATTAAGTATTGAATGTATGATGAACAATGATGTTTACGTGTATGATGATTAATCGGCTGCCATGTCTTGTCTTCGGATTTGTTGTGTAATGAATCAGGATTAAATGATGCGAATGATGAGTAATGATTATAATGCATGTGTGATATCTTGGAAATACAAACAATTGGATAAAGATCCTTTATGATTTTCGGCTAGTGTCATCATAGATTTCATGTGCTACATGTGATTCTTAATTAATGTGAATGATAGTGGCATGATCGGTCCAATGATATGAGAGTTAATTGATAGTCTGATTAGTCAAAGGGTGGCCATGTGTGTGTTGTCAGGCTAGGTTAGTCAAATTCATATGTTATTTGTTTGCATGATGATTAGGGTTCTTTAGAAAACAATTGAAATATATGCTTGTTTGATCGATAGTATGCTAGATGGATTGGTTTGAAAACTGTTAATTGATTTGATCTGGAAACCAATTAACTGTTGATTGATTGGGTTGATTGATAACAAAATTGGAAACTATTGATTAGCAAGATTGATGCTTGTAACCGATTTGGCATGATATCCGGAATTTAAAAACTAGTCACACAAGCCTCTTGATCGTACAAGAGGTTCTGGTCGCACAAGATCACACGTACAAGAGATCGCACAAGACATCTTGGTCAGTCGCACAAGATGTCTTCTATCGCACAAGAAGTACGAATATCTAACTGTTTGGGCTGGTTGGTTATGTTGGGCCGGGCTGGTAATGGAGTCGCACAAGATAACATGGATCGCACAAGGCTTAAGTTTAATTGTTTGGGCTGTATGTATATGTGTTGGGTTGGGCCTGATCTGATCGCACAACCCAAATCGGATTCACATAAAGTTTAAGTTAAATTGTTGAACCGTGGTTATGATTTGGGATTCTTGACTTTGGGCCGGGTAGAAGTGGAATTCAACGAATGACTCGCACAAGGTCATTAGACTTGTGCGAGCCCAATCACTTAATGTCAATATGTCTTATCTGTTAAACGTGATGTTGCATCATGCCATGGTCCGTATGTGTTTCTTATATATGCAATCTATGTGATACCTGTGTGCGCTACTTGAAAACCTAAACCTGACTTGTATGATAATCATGTTAGGACGTGGTTGACCCCTAGTTACTAGACTTGACCTTTCTGTGTAATCTGCCGAGCAAACCAAGGTGAGTTCACACTCTACAAAGCATGGGATTCCCAGGGGTTGGGAATGGGGTTAAGGAATATGGATTCCTCGTCCTTTCTTGGGTAGGACAGTAATGGTTCAGGAATGTAATTCCTCGTCCTCACGGACAGATAACTCGTACTAGACCAAAACTCTATCACGAAGTCCCTCCTTTTTATATCGACTTAATCGCCGAGCCAATGGCGAGCGGGTCATTAGTTAGATAGCGCTATTTAGGTCTGACAAGCCTCACACCGTGCCGCAGAGGACGGGCGTGAACTAATGGATCTGGGGCACGTCAATGCTGATAGACATTGACAGTTTCAGGGCACTTAAACATGACTTCAGTCAGTAGTCGATATGGTAACGAGTCTAGTGTATACATGGGGTAGCCCCCACGGCCGAAATGCCAGATAACTATCATGGGGTAGCCCCCACGGCAGGGTCGCCAGAGTAAATGGGTTAAACAAATGGTTATACAAATCACGTTTTCAACTATGGGGTAACCCCCACGGCAGGATGCCAGATAAAGGAAACTGTTTTTGGAACAACTTAAAACGAACACCCAACCGTGAACTCACTCGACATTGTTGTTGACTCGTTACTACATGCTTTGCAGGTCTATAGGTACTTAGCTGGAGCTTGCACAAGGAAGAGTCGTTGTGGGACATGGACAGCTGTGTGCCATGTTAACCTTTGGACATTTGAACTTTTGATTTGGTTTTAAACATTATGCTTCCGCTCATAACTTAACTATGTTTGTTTTTGGTCACTAATCATGTTGGTTAGACTTTTACAATTAATTATATACTCGTTCGATATGATTAGTGGTTTGATCCTGGTCAGTCACGCCTCCAAGCGGTGATACTCCGCATGTGGGTTTTGGGGGTGTGACAATGTAAAGGTTATTTAAGGTATGTTAAACCTATTTCACAATTCCGGAGTGTTCGTTGCATTAAACTGGTTATATTTACGCATCGGTGCGCGTATAACCTTCCAGAAAGCGATTTAGAGCCCGAAATTGAACAAGAATTGATATGTGCAAACGATACACATAATTTTACAAATCCCAATTATGAAATACAATATTTCATTGGTTTGGTATTTGTCTGATGTTTGAAGTGACACAGGTGTCACAATGTATGGTTGATGAAATCCTGAGGCGATTCCTTTGTTCTTCATGAAACCCTTGATTTTTCTTTGAAATCTAGGTGTATAACAGTCTGTGATTAGAGGGTTAATCTTCTAAACCTCTATAACGAACTCGTTAGCAACATAGATCAATCTGAAACTAGGGTTTTTTTTTTTTGTTTTCTTTTCAATAATCGCCGCCCTAGCTATCTGTTTGAAACCCTGATTTATTAATCTGGTTGATATTGATTGCGGTTAACTGAGATTAATTTAGCTAGATTGATTCGCTGGATTAATCGATTAAGGGTTGACGACTGATTCTAGGGTTTTAGGATTAGGGTTTTGCATGTTAACGTGGAGTCGGCTGGTTCTTTTGTGTTGCCCTGATTTTTGTTTGCATGGAGAGAAGCAATTGTGTTCCAAGTCTTGTTTCGAAGATAAAAAATATTGATGTGCCGCTGAAAAGAGCTGATGGTAGTGTCCTCCTTCCTGTACGTGGAGTTATTAGAATGGATAACATGCAACAACAACATGGAGGAGGTTCAAACACCAACATGGCTGCTAATGACAGCCGGAATGAAGCTGTCGATATATCGGATGATATGGGGGATCATGAAACAAGTTATAATGTTCTGAAAAAATCTTATGCTAGTGTTGCTGAAACGGGTACGAGTAACAAGAAAGTCAATTTTCGGATTTTGAAATCTGATGCTAAAGTTGAAGGAGCTGATGTGGTTATCCCGGTTAGTTCAGTAAAAAAATCCAAAACAGATTTACGAATACGATATATGGATATTTTCTAGGGAAGAGATTGCCATTTCCTGTTGTTGAGAATTATGTAAAGAATACATGGGCAAAGTATGGTATTGCTAAGACGATGATGAATGCTCACGGATTTTTCTTTTTTAAGTTCAATTCAAAAGAGGGTATGGAAAAAGTGATGGAAAATGGACCATGGTTGATCCGCAATTTTCCGATTATTTTGAATATATGGAAACCTTCAACCAAGCTGATAAAAGAAGATATAAAATCGGTCCCGATATGGATTAAACTGCATGATGTTCCAATAGCAGCATTTTCAGAAGATGGCTTGAGTATGATAGCTACTAACGTGGGCACCCCTAGGATGCAGGATTCGTATACAGCAACTATGTGTGCTGAATCTTGGGGTAGAAACAGTTATGCGAGAGCTTTAATTGAAGTAAATGCTGAAGAAGAACCGAAAGAAAATGTCGTTGTTGCGATTCCATTGGAGGATGAAGAAGGTTTTGCTAAGAACATGGTCAAAATCGAGTATGAATGGCAGCCCCCTCGTTGTAGGGAATGTAAGGTGTTTGGACACACGGATGCCAAATGTCCGAGACAAGTAATTAAGCAAGCTAAGGAAGATGGCAATAAACTGGAAGATGGTTATGAAGTGGTGAAAAAGAAACATCAGGCAAAACAGGGATTCTCTACAAAGAAGCAAGGTATGAGGTTTGAATACAGACCGGTCCCAAAAAATTTAAAGCAGGCTCCTCGTGTCATCAATGTCATAGATGAATTAGAAAAGGTGACCAGACCAGTTCCAGTGGTGAATACAAATATCGTGAAAACTAGTAACAAGTTTGATCCCTTGAGTGAAGATTTGGAATATATGAATAAAAATAATGGGTTTAGCCGAAGGGATATAGATCGGAAGGAAGATAAGAAGGACCAAAATGAAGTCGTAGATGAATACTTTGATGATGAGGAAGTGCAAGAGGTTTACAATGAGACTATTCAATCCATAGTGGGAGAGCCGAAACAAACTGAGGGGGCAAGCACTCCCGGTGAAAATGTTTCCCATGTCTAGCATTGCATCTTGGAATATTAGGGGGTTGAACCGCCCTCTAAAGCAAAAAGAGGTTCGACAAGTGATTCATCAAAATGGAATTCAGGTGTGTGCTATTATTGAATCTCACGTTGACATTAGTAATCTTGCTAGTGTTTGTAAAAAAGTTTGGAGATCTTGGGAATGGACATCGAATGGTAGTGTTTGTCAAAAAGGAACTCGAATAATTCTGGGGTGGAATGCTAATGAAGTGGATGTTATGGTTTTGGCTCAATCGAGTCAGGCTATACATGTCCAAATTCAATTTAAGAGGGATAAAAAAACTCTATTTTGCTCGTTTATATATGCTGATAACTATTATAAAACTAGACGTGATCTATGGGAGAATCTTCGTTATCATAAGGCTTTAGTGCATGATAAGCCCTGGGTGCTTCTAGGTGACTTTAATTCCTGTTTGAACTTAGAAGATAACTTGTTTGGTTCGTCTAAAGTTAATACGGGTATGCGTGACTTTAGAGAGTGTGTCGATGACGTGGAGGTGTTTGATGTCAATAGTACAGGCGTTCAATATACCTGGAAACAAAAACCAAAAAAGGGAACTGGGGTTATCAAGAAAATAGATCGGATAATGGCTAATGTCCATTTTACAGACATGTTCCCAGCGGCTTGTGCGTATTTTCATCCGAACAGGATTTCGGACCATACACCATGTATTCTAAAACTCCCATCCTTGTTGAAAGAAAAACCGAAACCTTTCAAGTTTGCTAATTTCATTGCAAATAAGAAAGAGTTTGCGGTAGTGGTGTCGAACAAGTGGAATGAGGAGGTGGCTGGGTGTTATACGTTCAGATTAGTAACGAAGATGAGATCGTTAAAGATGCCCCTAAGGAAGCTGCTTCGAGACCAAGGCAACATACACAAAAAGGTAGATAATTTGCGTAAAGAACTGGATGAAATTCAGATTCAGCTGGATAGTGAACCGAATAATGAAGTGTTAAAGATTAAGGAGGCCGTGATATATAAAAACTTTATGGAAGCATCGTTTGATGAAGAGTGCTTTCTAAAACAAAAGGCAAAAGTAGAATGGCTCGGGTCTGGAGATGCGAACATAGCTTTTTTCCACAACTCAATCAAAAGTAAGAACCACCGGAGCAGAATTGAGATAGTGAAGGATGTTAATGGGGTGCAACATGAAGGTATAGATGCAGTAAAAGCTCTACTTGATTATTATGAAAGCTTCCTTGGCAAAAAAGATAATATTCTGGAGATTCCTTCTCCACATTTATTTGTTAATAAGCTGAATTCTGATAAAGCTCAGTTGATGGTTAGAGAGGTGTCGAATGAAGAGATAAAGAATGCTATGTTTGATATAGGGGATAATAAGGCTCCGGGTCCAGATGGCTTCTCGTCTGTCTTCTTTAAAAAAGCTTGGAATATTGTAGGGAGTGATGTGTGTCAAGCGGTACGAGAATTTTTCAGGAATGGTAAACTTTTAAAGGAGGTAAACCATACTATTATTGCTTTAATCCCTAAGAAGCCCACTCTGGAATATGTTACGGACTATAGACCAATATCTTGTTGCAATTCTATTTTCAAGTGTTTGAGTAAGATCATCACTAATAGAATCAAGCAAGGTTTGCAAGAGCTAGTTAGCATTAACCAGTCGGCATTTATCCCGGGCAGGAGAATTTCTGACAACATTATGCTTACACAAGAACTAATGCATAATTACCATAGAAACTCGGGCCCTCCTAGATGTGCTTTTAAAATTGATATTCAGAAAGCGTACGATACGGTTGATTGGACTTTTCTGAAGTGTATTATCACCGGGTTTGGGTTCCATGATCGAATGATAGAATGGATTATGAAGTGTGTGTCTACCACAACGTTTTAGTTGAGTATCAATGGTAACTTGCATGGGTTCTTCAAAGGTGAGAGGGGGCTTCGACAAGGTGATCCGATGTCGCCCTATTTGTTCACTCTCGTTATGGAAGTTCTTACTCTTCGGTTGGATTACATGGTAGCCACATCACTGAATTTCCGGTTCCATAATAAATGTGATAAACAACTGTTGGTGCACACATCTGTCGTCTTTGTCTTGTATCGAGTCTCGGTTCGGTGCGGATCTAAACAAGGCATGATGTCATCATCCTTGATGATGACATCACACAAGTGACATCATTGTTTGCATCATGCACTAAAGACAAAATAGAAGTTGAAAGTTGCATGGAATCAGATTGCATGAACGATTTCGCTTCAAGACAATTATGTCAATTTCGCTTGAGAGGTGTCGCTTGAAGCATTCATGTTTGCTTCAAGCGAAATCATGTAGCTTATATATAGGGGTAGTGTGCTTTCATTTGTAACAGTTAGAATAGTTTTTAGCCAAGTGTACCGAGGTGTTGCCGGTTTCTCTTCTGATTGTAAAGGTTGTAATATCAATATAAAAGAGGTTTAAAGTGTGAAATAAGCTGTTTACACGTTCGTTTCTTAGTTTCCGCCTCTGAAACGGACTAGAACTCTTCCGAACGACTCGTTTAGGTCGCAATCCGATCCTACAATTGGTATCAGAGCTCAGGACGAGGAGTTCTTGCCAAAAACAGCCGGTTTTCACCACGATTTCTGTTTCTACATCATTCTTTTTCGAAATTTCAAACTTTTTACGGATAAAATCGACTAAAATTCTCACATATCACGCATAATCATGTTTTAACAGTTCCTGGAAAGTTTCAGCATCAAAATCAGCCTAAAACTTGTAATTTTGTGTGATTTCGCTTCAATTGTTCGAACATATGATGACATCAGCAACATTTTGTACATGATTTCGCTTCAAGTTGATGATAATCTGTTGATTTCGCTTCAAGTTGAGAACATTATTTGATTTCGCTTGAATAGTTGAAGCGAAACTGATCTGATTGCATTTCGCTTGAAAATACGTTGATATCTGTTTGAAACCTGTTGTTCATCGAAACCTGCTGTTCATTGAAAACTGTTTGTCTGCTACGCTGAGAAACTGTTCTGAGTTGTGTGAATATATCGGTTTATAAAGCTCATTTAAGTGTATACGTTGAATTGTGTGACATATTCTGATCGAGGATTGTTAGTTAATTGAGAAAAAGGAAATCACGTGTTTGTGTTAAACTGCATCGATTTATGTGTATTGCATATGATGTTCATCGATTAAATCACTTTTAAGTTTGTCTGTTCTAAAATTCTTGAATATGATAATCCATGTTGTCAGCCAAAGCATGTGTTTGCATGTGTATAAGATTTACATGTGAGTTTTATTAATAGTCATAGTCCACTAGTTCTTGGTCAAATAGGATTCATGAAAAGTTGTGCTTGTTGTCAGGAATGTCTTGTTCACAATATGATTGCATTTTTTTAAGGGGTCCAATGCATGTTTGATAATATCGATTCTATTAAATTCCACATAACAGAGACCTAATTTGAATTGAAAAGTAATCTGATGCAAACGTATTGATAAAATTGTTTGTCGATTTGTATAGTGCATATATAGTTTGATGTGATGATTTCATATTAGTTTGTCGGATAATTGTTTTTCATATGTGTTATTGAGCTTTTAAAGTGTGGAATATGATTCATATATTTCAGTAGTGTGGATTTTGTACTTAGTGTGATTTGAAATTGTTTGTGTGAGTTAAAGACGCTTGAGTAATCAGGACACAAGGTTTGAAGTTTAGTCAGTTCGCACAATTCTATCAGTCGTTTTTGTGAGATCAAGTCGCGTATTAAAGTCATCGACTCACTTGAAAGTTTCGTACAGTTTGGAGTTCAAAGGTTTAAAAGGATCAGGTCATTTGAATTCGATTCGGGTCATAGCAGTCCGCACAGTTGGTTTGTCAGCTTTGACTTTGAAACATGGAAATGGAGTTGTTGAATAAGTCATTTGACATGTTCGTAGCTTTTGACCATGAAACAACAACGATGACCATTGATAGATATTGTCATTTAGTCGTGGAAATGGAAAGATTGAAAATTAAGAAAGATAATGATGAATGGATTGATAAACTTGCTAATGCATTACCACAGCAAAAATGGGGAAATTATCTGTTGATTGTAAAACATATGAGAAAAAAGGAAAATATGAGTCTGGCAAAATTTATTCAGAAGATTGAGGAGCATGAGTTGGATATCCAGGAAAAAGCAAAAGTAGAAACTGACAAAGCAGAAGTTGAAGAAAGTTCAACAAAGGAAACTGAGGGACAGAAAGCTGAAATAGAATCTGAACCAGTGATGGAAAAACTTGTTGAAGTTGAAAAGATAGTTGAAAAAGTGGTTGAAGTTGAAAAACCATGTTTGAAGTGTTCAGAATCTTGCAAAGCTTGTGAAGAGAAAGATAAGAAGATTGCTGAGTTGGAGAAGATTAAAGAAGACTTACTGTCTGATGTGAAGTACATTAAGGAGTCGTACGATGTGCTCAACAACACAGTTGATCGTCTGAAAAAGACGAATACTGAAACCGAAAAAGCAATGGATAAAATGAGTGCAACATTGATGACAAAGCAGAAAGTCATTAATGAGTATATTGAAGATTGTGCACAGTTAAAGAAAGAAGTGGAACTTGAGAAGATTGAGAGTGAAAGGATTAAACGATTACTGTTGAGTTACACTACATGTGATTACTTGATTGATCGTGTTTATCCTACTGTTGCAGGTCTGGAAGCGTTCATGGACAAAAAGACTGAAGATACTGATACTGGTAAGAAACCAAGTGTCAAGTATAACAAATGTCCGCCCCCGATCCATGAAACTTATTCTCCCAGGAATCCAAATGAAGAGCGTCTAAAAAAGGCAGTCAACATCAAGTTAAAGTCTGAAATCATTGATGAATTACCAGACAATATTGATGTTACATTCACAGCGTCTGACACTGATCATGAGTCTGAGTTAGTAAAGAAAGTTGTCGATCAGGTGTTGGATACGGATGAGGAGTCAAAACCGGAGTCTAAATCTGAAAGTCAGAGTTCGCCAGAAAAGAGTCAGAGTTCACCGGTTAATAGGGTTTACAATAGAGAATTTCTGTTATCAAAATCTAATTTGAATGACGGATCAATCAAAGTGGCTTATACTTTGATTGATTCAGACAAATTATATTCTGATGAGGAATTTCCAATCAGAAGTGTAAAAACTGAAATGATCAAACAGGTTTTCAAATTAACAGAAATTAATCTTTCTGATATAAAAGATTTAAATCTTGATGAAAAACCTAAAAAATACACTTTAAGAGTTCAACAAAGATTGAACAAGAAAAAGGGTTATGGTTCTGGTTATGGTTTTCAAAAGAAACCAAACCATAACAAAAATTTCAAAAAGAAAGGTTTAGGATTTATTCCTCCTGAAAATTATCAAAATCAGAAAACTTATAAACCAAATACAAAATTTGTTGCAGGTGGAAGTTGTGAAGATGAGCAGAAGAAACCATTCTGGAAACAATCCAATCAAGAGTTTCTTGCTGAAGTGAAGAAGAATGTGATAAAGTTTGCTCAAAGAACTTGTTTTAAATGCCAGGAAGTTGGACACATAGCTTGGAATTGTCCCAAGACCAACTACAAAGAACAGGGAGTTTCTTCTAACTCTGAAATGAAAAAGAAAAATGTTGATAAATCGACTTTGGAAGTTGGTGGAACTTCAAAACGGTTTTACAAAAGAAGAGGTGACTTAACCAAACAAAAATGGGTTGTAAAATCTGAAAGAAGTTTTGACAATGAATCTGATTCCATAAAATCAGATGAGTCATTTGTTGAGAAAAAGATTGTTAATTCCGTTCCTGAGGTGAACGATGAAAATTTTCCTTCATTGTCAAAGGAAAATTGGAAGTCGAAAGTGGGAAAGGTAGAGATCTCAAATCAATTCTTCGCTGATAAGGGAGAATTTGATGTTGAGAAGGCTTTCAACGGGAAAGTCAAACATATTTTCGGTAAGATGGTTGATAGGAAGGTAAAAGGTGCTCAAGAATTTTATAAATCAAAATGTTGGTGGGACAGATGTTTGCCACCAAAATCACCCAAGGCTGGTCAGGCTTGGGTGACAGCATTTTCACCATAAATTCCTGACTTGCCGGAGATCCCAAGTTGGTAATCGTGGATCATGAATCGGCATCATTCTTATGTTGTTTGTTTGAAAATTGAAAATTTTTGAAAATTTTTGAAGGACTTGCCGGAGCTCCCAGGTGGGTAAAAGTGGAGCAGGAATCGGCACATTTCTTGAGAAATTCACGAAAGTGATTTCGACTTACAAGTGGTAAATCAGGGACATTAAGTTGTACTTGATTTTCTACAAGTGGTATTTTGAAGAACAAAATGATGAAACAAACCCCTAACCTACAAGTGGTAAAATCAACTAAACTAATTTTCCGGAAAAACCATTTGATTAAAACAAACTTAAGTGTTTTGAAATCAATGGGAAAATAGTTTGTTGTGAGGGGGAGTTCTGATTGTTTATGCCAAGAGGATGGCGAATTGAAGCGTTTTGATATCAGTTGTCACTTTATTGTACAGTTTTTTTTCAAATTTCCTAAAATGTGTTTGCATTTTAGGGGGAGTAAAAATTTGAAAAATCCAAAAACATTTGAAAATTTGAAAAAGTAAAAAACATGATAAAATGAAAAATGAGTTTTAGTGTACAAATGAGGAAATGATAGTACATCAGTGGACTATCACAACATGCTAAAGAAATGGAAGGTATAAATGTGATAAACAATCTCACTGTGGATATGTCAGTAGGTTTTTGCACATTTAGTAAATTGTGACGAGATATAAACATAAAATTTACTTGCGTCTACGTGGGGAACACCTCCAGGATATATAGGTAACCCCTGAAATCTTGTTTGAAGGGTCCCATATTCTGAGATACTGGGTCTTTATACTCAGTGATATCCGGGGTATTATCCCGGGACTTCTGATTTTGCGGAAGCAATGGCCTAGTCCCCGGAGAATACTTTCTGCTTGCTTGAAATATAGCACCACCCTCAGCTAAAAAAATGATGAAACATTGAAAAATGCTAATCATGGCTGTTGTAATACAAAAGATCCTCTAAAGGGGACACTCCTAAAAGTCAACTAGGCTCTCTGCTGAATGGAAGTTCTGACCTGAGCTATCACGGTTGCATAATTTATTCCCCTTACAGATATCATCTGTGGTATACTCACCTGTAAGACTGAATATTGGGGTCTGGATACGGGAGTATATACTGAGGTGGGACACATGTAGATGTTTAAGTCCTAAAACACTAATTCGTATCTCGAAGCAGTTGAACTTTGTGTGAAAATTTAAGTGGACAAGTATACTGACAATCTAAGTGAATTGTTTAGAACTTAAAATGAAATGAAGCTTAACGGTGTTGGTGATTTGTCTCATAAACTGATATGATCCTCTTACACAAACTCACAAAAATATTGTATGTAAATAGTTCATTTCTGCATTTTATTTCTGTTATTTTAAAATCCAAAAAGATTTTCGGTGTGTTTTAGCATAAATTTTGAAAAAAATTCAAAAAGATTTTAGACAACTGATGTTGAAAAGCTGATTTTCAAAATTCCGAGTGCTGAACATGACGAACAGGTTTGGGGAATTTGATTGAAAAGTTTTTCAGAGATAAAAAATTCGTTAAATGATCATTGTTAATGTTTGTTTGTATGTTGATTGGAGAAGGCTCAGTGTTGGTGTTTGATATTTGACAAATTGTTAAATATTTTATTCTTGTGAATCTTATTTTTGGGTAGAGAATGTGCAGGATAGCAGATAGAGTGCCAGGTTCCGATACCTGAGGATTCTGAAATACTGTAAAAGCCAGACTACGATCCCAGCATGTTTTGAGGGGGAGTCTGTTAGAGAGAGAGAGAATTGGAGATAGAATAGAGCCAGGTAGAGATCCTGAAGAAAGCTCAAAGACTGATAAAGACTGAAGATTGTGAAGACTCGACACTTAAGACTCGTCAACATCTGAGGGGGAGTCTGTTGGTGCACACATCTGTCGTCTTCGTCTTGTATCGAGTCTCGGGTTCGGTGCGGGTTCGGTGCGAATATTATCAAGCATGATGTCATCATCTAG
>JARYGA010059998.1:0-66074 GCA_030545235.1 Helianthus tuberosus
TCGACACTGTAGTTGTCGAGATCGTCCAAAAACAGAGGAAACTCTACCCGATTTTTCGTAAAAATCTGAAATACCAAACATATTTATATTGTACAAGCGACCCCTATCGAAGTATTTTTGCGAAATAAATATAAAGTATATCTATACTTTTGGCGACGTTTTACGACTTACGAAATGAATGCATAACATCTCGACAAAACACGAGCTACTAGTTTATGAAAACTATGAAGAGTAGTATTACTATTTCATCTACGCCTTTCTATTCATGACAACTAACACGACTTCGTAAGTATGTTTGTATTTAAATATATAAATGTATAAATCCTAAACCATTCAGAAAATTAATTCGTTTCCGAGACTTAGTTTTTATCTCAATTGTAAACGAGATCAAATAACCATAGATTGGTTATTCTATGTCAAGATCATAACATTACCTTAGAGTCGTCTAGTTAACGATTCGGTAGAGCTCGGACACTTTGTTTAACTACGTTGTTTTATTAGAAACTCATAAATATTCCTTGATAGGAATGTTATAGGTTGCACACTAGCAAGTTCACGTTCTTAGAATGAAATCATGGAAACACATTAAGCTAGCTTTGCACGAGGACATCAAAGTGAGTTCATAACTCCCACTTTTTACCATTTTACATTTCTATAAATGTTTTCGGGGGTGGAAAGACATGCAAGTTTGCAAAAACACACAATGTTTCGATTAACGAAAATCACCTGTTTCTAAACCATTTCGCAACAAGATTTCAACAAACTTAAATGGTTTACGAAAAGTTCATGCTAAACTTACCGTTTTTTTTACAACAATACAAGGTTTTTTCGAAACATGCTTAACTTTTAATGACATGGGCTAGGACCAAATAACACGAATGACATGGGCTAGGTCCAATAACACGAATGACATGGGCTAGTCCCAAGGACATGGGCAAAGGCCCAAGGACATGGGCTAGGCCCTATTTTAACACTAGGTATGTAGCTATGGAATTAGATGATAACAGATCACTGTGCGTAGGTAGGAGAATGACATTAGTAACTATTAATCACGTAGTGATCAAGGAGCAAGAGGTATAGATCTATCGAGTTTGAGGCGCGCTCCACTCCTGGTTTGTTAACCCTTAAGGAGTGCTTTTGTGATCCCAATTGATAACAAAGTTGTCTTGGATTGGTTACTTACTTACTTATGGCATAGGTCAGTGTATTAGCTACACACTGATTGATCCTTAGATTCCATAGGCATCCTACATACTATGATTTCAATACTGGTTTACGAATATAACAAAAAACATTTACATACCCTTTTTTTTATATTCAGATTTTCAAATGTTTTAAAGATTCATTTGATTTGAAACTCACAATTACATGGAATTACAAGCTTTGGTGATGTTTTCAACTTATGTACAAGTAAGAGGACGGGTTGGTCCTGCTTACAAAGACCTTTTGGGCTCGGCCCATTTTCTCTCGTGCAATGCACAATGATTTCATTACCGATATACAGATATGGCATTTCAAACATTTTGGAATACTATGATCTCACCAACTGGTTTTCAAATGCAAGATTTCAAATATTTTAAGACGCATTTGATACAAAACAAACAAACTATGAACTCGCTCAACTTTATGTTGATTTTTTACATGTTCTTTCTCAGGTCACAATTTCAAACTATGGAACGGTTGGAATAGAGAACCCATGAGGATTCGAGTACCTAGCGAGTGTTCAAACTGTTTAGAAGTCTTAGCTCAAACACTTCCGTTGTGCAATGAAGATACCATTCGGATCACACTCGGCTCTGATGTAATCGAATTATCGGGGTGTGATAATGATATATGAGTGTTTATAATCATCATACTTGTATGCATGTGTAAGATACTTGAACAAATTAGAGATTCGTGTAAGTAATCATACATGACTTAAAATGGTTATTGTATGATACTATGAAATAGATGATATATTCATGATAAATGATGTTTGAAATCATCATGTGTTTATGAATGTTTAAAGTATTTGACTAAGTTTGATGTTTGGGTAAATTCCATATATATGATGCAATGGGTTGTTTTATAATGATGAAATAATCCCAAGTTTTTGTATGAAATCGATAGATTAGCATACAATGATTTAAGTTATGTTAAATTGATGTTAGCAATCGCGTGAACTTAGTTAGGGAACGTGGTTATAATGGTGGCCTAAGAATAGTGCCTACCGGGTAATTAACAAAATGCCTAAATGAGTTGTCGAACTTATTTGTGGGTTGGTAAATGTAAATAGGCAGTTGACTTTTAAAAGTTAAACTGACCTATAATAAGCTAGAATGATAATTTAGATATAAAATCCATAAGATGGAATAGTCGTGATAAATGATGACAGATCTAACCATCTTGCGAATGATAAATGAGAGTTTGACGCTTGACAAGCTAGGTGGAAGCTTGGTAAAGAAACGGATCAAGTACGAGGAAAAAAAGCATAATCGAATGCAAGGTAAGTGAAGCTTACAGCTTTAAAATAGTACATCTACTTATATATTTGACTAAGAATAAGCGATTTGGTATTCGGAATGAGATTTTGAAATATGACGTTCCGACACGAATCGATATGGGCAAGAACAAGTGAAATGGTAATAAACCATATTTGATGGTCAAAAGGGTAAAATGGTAATTTAGTCATGTAATGACGAATAAACAAGGAGTTTTGAAAAGTTGCCTTATGGTGTAAGCCATAATAAGTAAAAAGAGTAAAATGGTAATTCGGTCACGAGTTGACAAATAAATTTTGAGTTTCGAAAAAGACACCCTATGGTGTAAGCCATAATGGATCGAACGAATTAAGAAACGACTTTAAGTAATATGATCATTTGGTGAAAACCGAAACGGACTAAATGGTGAGATGGTAAATAAATACCATCTCATAATGGTAAAATGGTCATTTAGGACAAACAGGTCAAATGGTGATGTTATTACCATTTGACAATAATGACTAGTGGTCGACGTTGAGTTTTGTGCTCATAGGGAAATAGCGTATGGTTTGCGTCGCTATTAATTAGCAATTAATAATGCAAGTATTTAAACGGGTCAATGCTGACTCGAGCGAGGTTTGTGTAATGGGTCAAACTCTCAATGAGGACTTAGGGTCCGATGAGAGTTAAAACAAGTCATGGGTGGACATTGGGTTACCTAAAGTAAGGTATATCTAGTAAATTAAATGGGTGATACTATGTTCTTAGTAACATAATGAATCATTATATAGATTATGGTTAAAAGTGCCTTTTTGGTCAAAATAAGCTTTTAAAGCGTCCTTCGTGGTTAAAGGGGCTAAAATTGACCAAAACTCTCTCGAATGACAAATCGGATAAATGACCCTTAGGGGAAGTTTAAATAAGAGTTTTATAAGTTGGTCGATCCTTCAAGTAGTATAAAGTGGAAGCATTAAACCATTTTTGGCTTAATGCTACATAAAGGGTCATTTTCGTAAAAGTGTCAAATCCGTTGGTAGAATAGGAATATAATGGTTTTCCAATCATAATCCATCACGATTGAAGATGTGATGATACTTGAATGAAGTTTATAAAGTGAGAATAGGATATATGAATAAATGGGGATGAATTAAGTCTAAGTGCTTAAATTACCATAACGGGTCAAAATAAATATACGAACAATTGCACAAACGGATTATGGATGAGTAAAATATAAGGATAATACGTCGGGTAATGGGGTATATTCATAAAAAGGATGATCTTGTGAAAAAGATGTAAATATATAAGTTCCTTTGTTTAATTATGCAAACGGGTAAATTAATTGTTTTTATATAAATTACGTTAGCGTACGATTTAAATTATAAATCCGGGTCATGGTTTTATAAGTTAAGAATGTGAGCAAATGTTTTAAGGACACGTAGAAACAAATTTCATGTAAAACGGATAAGTATTCGGAAAGTTACGGAAGTTTTCGTAACAAAAATGGCAAACTAGAGAAATGGTGCAGCAGCCAACCGTAGGCTACGGTGGCCAGCCATAGCTTACGGCTGGCAGCTGCTGTTGAAAGCAGAAACATCAGGCCGTAAGCTACTGCACAGAGCCATAGCTTACGGCGGGGTATTTGTAAAATTTGTTGTTTTTCGTTGTTTTGAGCTTTCGGACTTATCTAGATTAGTTATAAACTCCATATAACTAACGCATTTCATGATTTATGAAATGTAGGTAATGATTTGAAGTACCGGATGACTATCAAGCTCAACAAAGAAATGAATAAGATCAAAGTTCAAGCTTCCGCATTTTGTTTAGTTAAGATTCTTTTACTTGCGTGAACTTTGGTTTGACTTGTTTATCACATGCTAGATTTACGTTTATCTTGGATGACATAGTTTGCCATGTGGATTCGTTTAAACATTTTATACTTATGCTATGTACTTAAAACTTATGTACTCGCCAATGCTTTTGTGTTGAACTATACTTTTTAACATGTTGCAGGTTGATGATGTTGATTATGATGAAATCTAGTAGGGACAACACTAGAAACGCATCTTTAAATTACTAGATTTGTTTACTTTATTTTGTTGAACTTGACGTATTTGCTTTCCAATGTTGTACTTTGACTTTTCATGATGTAATTTGACGATTTATGTTATGAAATGAAATTTGGTTTTGAATTAAATATTGTCATATAATGTTATGAAGTCTTTGAGCAATCTATTTCGTCTCACTCCGATGTTTATGCCATCGGTTGGGGTGTGACAAGAACTGTACCCAAACCACCCTTCTAACCCCCTTCCAAGAAGTTAACGCGCTTTATATAGACCGTAAAGACACGAATGAGTAAATCAACAAAACATGAAAAAATGATAGGATAAAGTTCACTTTCAATATAAAAAAACTAGTTACTAAAGTCATTAATACATACCGAAATAAAAAGTTACCAAAGCTTGGAAATAAAAAGTAATACATAAATGATTTCATCTTCACCAAGTGATGTAAGATATTAGCCAAGCATGGCCTTTGTTTGACAAAAAATCTTACTATTAATCTTGGATCCCAAGACTACTACACACACTCAAAGGATGGATGATGAATGAATGTGATGGATGATGGTAGTAGTGGTTGTGGAGTGGTGGCAGGTGTGAGCCATGGGATGAGTTGCAAGTGAGCCAAGCACCTCCTTTTATAGTTGAATACATTGAATTTACACGGCCCCATGCCTGGTAGGCATGACCCCGTTTCCTTTTCGTTCATTGTCTTCATTTAATGTTGTTGTTAGCCCATCTGTACACATAACCCCGTGTATCAACGGCACAGCCCCGTGGCCCTTGTACTTTCTGTACAAACCCAGATTTACAAATCTGAGAGTTGACCACGACCAATGTCTAGGAGACACGGCCCCGTGTCCCTTGTCGTCTTCTGTTTATCTTTATCTTCAGAGAATCTTGAGTGGGGCACGACCCCATGCCCGGCAAGCATGACGGCCCTGTGCTTGGGTTCTGGTTTGTTGTTTTTGTTCTTGGGGTGAAGCTTGGTGTGTCGGTATAGTGTATCAACTTTCCTTCTTCTGTATTTATGTTGGTTTTTGTCGTTAATTTGTTCCTTTTGTTCGTTTAAGTTATTTTAATCCTGAAAATCAAAAGTAAACAAGGAAACGAACTTTTTCCAACATTAGTACAAAAAAAAAGGATTGTTTTTATACCTTATTTGATACAATTTATATGTTACATTTTGCGCATATCATTCATCTACATCCAAGTGATACAAGAAGACTGACTACAAGTGACCATAATACAATAACCTACACTTGTTAGATTAACCATTGTATGATCATTAGTGATCAATCAAAGCCAAAGCTAAAGTGTTATTTACAAAAGTGTTTCTTGATCTAAGTAGACAACCTTTTCTGTAGAATGGAGTAGAGGCGAGGCAAGAACGACTAGGGTTTCTCCTACATGTTGTTGTTGTGCTTTTGTGATGGTAAGGTATGATGCTTAAATGGAGAAGAGAGTCCATCTATTTATAGTGCTCTAGTCTAACTGTGTACGATCATATCTTCTTATGCACGGTCGTGCCACAACATTATGCCCCCCTCTTTGTACTTTTCTAAAAATGCTAGGCATGGGGGTGTATGAGTGCATGCATGGGTGTGCGTCAATAATCTTGTTGAGACACCTGCACACATTGTCAGCACGATTATGCTTCTCTTGGAGTCTTGGTTATAAGGCCATCTCTAGGTAGCACGGGAATTATCATCTTACACGACTGTGCTTAGCAGTATCTGATGATTTTCTTGTATTTTCATTAGTTTGTAGCATGTTTATCATCAAAACACCAAACGTCACTTCAATTTTACAAAGTAAGTTATCAAGTATAAAAAAACATATATAAATGATGGCACATTAGTTTATATAGTAAGTTTGATGAAATCTTACATTGTGTTAGATAATTGGCTCATAACGAGGAATCATACATTCAGTTATATAAATTGCACACATATCAAGGAATCTTACATCGTTTACGACTAGATTCGCACACATATTGAGGAATATTGCATCATGTCAACATAATCTCCATGGATATCGAGGAATCTCATGTTGTTGCAAAATCAACATGCATTTCTAGAAAGACTTTAACCAACATTACACTTTATACGAGTCGTATAATCCCATATGGGTCGTATACATCGTCTCATATAGGCTTATACAACTTGTAAAGGGTTAAACTTCACTTTCTGTACGACCCATATGGGTCCTATAGTGTGTCTCGTATAGCCTTATACTAGTCATATAAGGACATGAATAGACTAATGTGACAAATGACAACTTTGTTGGTTGATTAAAAGCTATACGACTCATATAACTCTCAACGAGTCGTATTGAGGGTGTGAAAAACCCATATGATGTACACTTAAGTGGTGGATCTAAACTTTTTTGTTCAACTGTAGCAAATACATAAAACAAAGATTTTTTATATAAAAATGTACTTCACCAAGAAAGTTGAGGGGTAACGCGGGCTATCCCTCAACATAAGCTAGATCCGCATTGCTTAATATGACGCTTTTTTTAAAATTTAACTCCAAAAGGAAACCGAACAACATTCCAAGGATCAAATGTGTTACCCGCAACTAAAAATTGTTACTGTTACTATTACTATTAATATATATATATATATATATAGAATAAGGGGGAAGTGAGTATGGGGCTGTTTCACATCTAAGATTAGATGTAAAACCATCCAAAACTACGTAGTTTTGATATAAAAATTAAATCCCCACTTATTCCTAAAAAATATATACATAAAATATTCTAAAATCTTTTATATTTGGAACCCTAGCTTCATCTCTAGCAAATTCATCTGTTTGTTCATTCTTCTCCCCCAAATCCAGTCGACCTAAGACTAATATCCATTGAGTATTTTAATACGAACCCATTAGTTTTAAATTCTTCATCTAGTTGGTCAATCATGGAGGTATTACTTGAATCTCTAAACAAATTGTTCTTATTCATATTTTCTACAATTACCCGCTTGCAATTCAATTGGTTGATTTGAAATATTGAGTTTTAATTCTTTTCATACATGAATCGTTTAACCAAATGGATTTCAATTAACATTTAATTGAGGATATTGATGCAAACATATATTTGGTCAACAATAGTGGCTCATATGTTGATATAGAGGAGAGAATTGAATCAGAATCAGATAAAATAAATGATGCAACAATAGAGAAAAGAAATTGTGCTTAGAAAGAGAAAGAAAATCATGCAGGAACAGAGACAAGTAATTATGCAGAAAAAGAGCAAATAAATGATACAGAATTAGAGAAAAGAAATGATGAAGACATGGATTTTGAGTTGAAGAAAGAAGCAGCTAATGATGTAATAGGAAAGGTTTTTGATACTCATGTGTGCAAAATGCAACATATGATTTACATCAAATGAGGCATAAAACTAACCATTTTTTAGTACTAATATTGGAAAAAAACGTGTTTCTTTCTTTCTTTTGAATTTACAGGTGATGTGTGCAAAATGCAACATATAAATTACATCAAATGTGGCATAAAACTAACCCTTTATTAGTACTAATGTTGGAAAAAGTGTGTTTTTGTCTTCCTTTTGTATTTTCAGGATTAAATGAGCTCAAATGAACAAAAGAAGCAAAAAGGCAGCTAAATCTAACATAAATACAAGAAAAGGAATAAACGTGGCATGCCTGACCCCCGACAACATCTTCCCAAGCAAAAACAAGAGAACAGAAGGCTGAACACGCCCCGTGCTCAATGAGCACGGGGGCGCGCCCAAGTGTCTGCAGAAAAGACAAAGTTGTAGAAGCTTCTATCACCCACCACTGGAGCGTGCCCAGCGGACACGGGGCCGTGGTCAACTCTAAGATTCGCATAATCTGGGGAAATCTTGATAGTACAGATACGCTTCTGCACACGGGGTCGTGCCCAATGGACACAGGGGCGTGGTCAACTAATGTAGACAAACTGCAATTAATGAAGAAAGAGAAGGAGGGTGGACACGGGGCCGTGCCCGATGGACACGGGGTCATGCCCGAGCTACTGTTCAGGCTATAAATAGGGGTGCTTGGCTCATTTGCAAACCATCCCTTGGCACACCACCTCTCTCACACTTCACCCACACTCCACCACCACCATCCACCACCATCATCCATCATAGAGTGTGTGAGTCGTCTTGGGATCCAAGATTGACCGTAAGAGTTCTTGACAATCAAAGGCCATGTTTGCCTAAGTCTCTTACATCACTTGGTGAAGACAAGTGTCTAGTGTAATACTTTTTATTTTTAATCTTTTCGCACTTTTTATTTGGTTATGTCTTAATGACTTTAATAACTAGTTTCTTATATTGAAGGTGATTCTTCCTTATCGTTTGTCCGTAGTGTCTTGGCATTATTTTACTGTCTATATAAAATAAAAGATTTTCACCATTCATATCTCCATGGTCTATATGGAGGTATGTTGGCTACCTGGTCGGGGGTTAAGGGAACGGTTTGGTAAGAGTCTTGCCTTGTTCAGTGTATAGATCCTGCAAGGACCTGGGTCAAATTTAGAAGGACCTCCTTCGATACCCACCGGTATTGGATGGCGGGGGTCCAAACTCTTTGATCCCCTCATATGTAAGCTACTATTAAAACTTTAACCCGGCTACTTAGGACTGTATCCCTGCTGACTCAGACTACTTAGCCGAGGGTAACGTCACCCTCAAAAGAGGGGCCTACCACATTATGCATTAATAACTTAATTAATTATCTTTCAATAATCCGACCCTTTAGGATTGTATCCTTGCTGACTCAAACTACTGGGTTGAGGGTAACGTCACCTTCAAAAGAGGGGCCTACTACAATAACTAAGATAATCTCTTAAAAAGTGCAAAAGTGCGGAAATAATCAAAGGTTACACTACACACGAGTCGGATCCAAGTGATTCATCTTGTCTATCTGTTTTTATTTTATTTTATTTTTCAGCATTTTAGTTATTTTTATTTTTCTTGTTTAAAAACCTTTTTCTAACTTTTGATTTGATTAGACGTCGAGGATAAACCCGTACTAAAAGCTCTTGTGTCATTGGACGACCTCGGTATCTTACCAACACTATACTACGCTCACGATGGGTGCACTTGCCCATATGTGTGTTTAGTGTTAGTAAATATCGTATTTTATAAATTTAAAACTTGGCTAAAAAGTGTAAAAGGGCTTAAATTATACATTAAAAACCTATCACACCTAACGCACATCAAGTTTTTAGCGCCGTTGCCGAGGACACAAGGATTTTAAGAAAGTTAGGAATCAACGGCCTAATCGTTTTTTTCTATTTTTTAGGATTTTCTTAATTTTTTAGTCTCTGCAGAGCTCAGCACGGGCCGTGCCAGGTTGGACACGGGCCGTGCCCAGCATTGATACTGGTAGTTTTTATTTTCCGAGTTACAGAGAGTTTAGCACGGGGCCGTGTCGGTGCAACACGGGGCCGTGTCAAACTCCCCAGTAACAGGGATCCGGAAAACAATTACTGTATCTCCGACCATGGGTCGTGTTCATCTGAGCACGGGGCCGTGGTGAAGCTTCTGACCAACGTTCTTCTTTGTTTTTATTGCAGGACTTGGAACCCAGGTGCCACATCTGAATTTTCCACGTAGTGTATGAGCTCCAGTTCTAGTAGAGACATAAAATAACCCCTAGACGAATCCGAACGCTTTCTAAGAAGAAGACTTAAAGCTAAAAACCAAGAGAAAGTTTCGGGGGACCCACTTCCAATGGCGGACCAACGTACCCACATGGATTACCTACAACCCACCGTAGGTAGTCTCGGCGCCGCTATCAATGCACCGAATGTCGAAGCCAACAACTTCGAACTTCGACCGAATTTGATACAAATGCTTCAAAACTCCGCAACCTTCCATGGGCTTGTGGACGAGGATCCCCATCTACATATTACTAATTTCTTAGAAATATGTGATACCTTTCGGATCAATGGAGCATCAAACGACGCCATCCGACTTCGAATGTTTCCATTTTCACTAAAATACCGAGCTAAGGCTTGGTTTAATACCCTCCCAGTTGGCTCGGTAAACACCTGGGATGAACTAGCCCAAAATTTTCTATACAAGTATTTCCCTCCTGCTAAAACGGCTAAACTAATGACTGAAATTAATACATATTCACAAGAGGATGGGGAATCCTTATATGAAACTTGGGAAAGGTTTAAGGAGCTACTAAGAAAGTGTCCTCATCACGGTCTTGAGGTATGGTAACAAGTATCCACTTTCTACAATGGGTTGTTGCCACACACAAGACAAACACTTGACTCTAGCTCCGGGGGACTTTTAGGTAATCGTCGCCCAAATGAAATATATAATCAAATTGAGGAAATTTCTTAAACCAATTTTCAGTGGCACACTCCCCGAGGCAATAAATCTATTGCCCCGGGCGCCCATAAGGTTGATGAAAGCACTTCTTTACAAGCTCAAATCGAGGCCCTTTCTTCAAAAATTAAAAAGCTAGAAATGGCAAAAACAACCTCGGTTATGGCTTGTGAGGGGTGCGGTGGGCCACATGAAAATTGGAGTTGTATGAAAGAAGTAGATGATCAAACAGAATCGGTAAACTACTTTGATAATAGACCTAGGCCGTCGGGTCCTTCAACGGGTACCTACCACCAAGGATGGCGTAACCACCCTAACCTTGGTTGGAGAGAACCCGACAATGGTAGTAACCAACAAAATCTAAACCAACGAACAAACTTTCAACAACTGAGAATCGAGTCACAAAATTTCTCTCAACAACAAGGTAGACGAGAAAGGCTTGAAGATACTGTATCTCGCCTCATCTCCGACACCGAAAAGAAAAACTCGGATCGATTTCAATAATTGGAATCGAATTTTAGAAATCAACAAGCTAGCATTCAAAACATTGAAATGCAATTAAATCAAATAGCTCAGAATTTCTCCGAGAGACCACAAGGCGCGTTACCGAGTAATACCGAAACCAACCCAAAGGCACAAGTACATCTCATCACATTGAGAAACCGTACCGTGGGTCCCGAGGAGGCTCCATTACCACCAACTGAAAGAAGCCAATCTAGCCAAACCATAACTCCACCCATGCCCCAACAAGATAAGGCTTCTCCCCCAATTCAAGAGCCTACTAAGACTCCTCCGATTCCATACCCCGGTCGGTTAATTCGACAAAAGACCGACGAGCAATTCGCAAAGTTTGAAAATTTACTAAAATAATTGCATGTTAATATTCCATTTATCGAAGTCCTAACTCAAATGCCTAAATATTCCAAATTTATGAGGGACTTCCTCACCCATAAAAGGAAAATTGAATCATTGCAATTAGTTAATTTAGGCGAAGAATGCTCCGCCTTGCTACTCAACAAACTCCCGCAAAAGAAGATTGACCCTGGAAGCTTCACAATTCCTTGCTCGATTGGGGAATCCCCCATTCGCAATGCACTAGCCGATCTCGGGGCTAGCATCAACCTCATGCCCGCATCAATATTCAACCGACTCGGCCTAGGGAAAATAAGCCCTACAAAAATAAGCATACAACTCGCCGATAGGTCCGTCAAATATCCACAAGGTGTCGCTGAAAATCTATTGGTCAAAGTCGGCGAATTTGTCTTCCCGGCCGACTTTTTCATACTAGATATGGAGAAAGATACTGAAGTACCACTCATCTTAGGGAGGCCATTCCTAGCTACGGCCCAAGCGGTGGTAGACATGAATGATGGAACACTAACATTGAGGATTGGGGACGAGGAAATGAAGTTTGGAGTTGGAAAAAGAGTAGAAGACGACGACCCGGTCAACTACATGAAGGTCATAGACTCAAGTTTGGATGACGCTCTCCGACGGTGTAGCATGGGATGCCAAAATATCCCACTTGGGTAACATATAACCAGGCTTTGGGTCTAGCCAAGGACCCTTATAAACGTGGCGCACCACAGAGGCATTCCGCGAAACTATCCTTAGCTTAGTTTAGATTAATTTTTATGTTTTCTAGTTTAAGTTTTAATTTGCAGGAATAAAACACACTCAGGATGGTGAAGGATACCAAGGAAAACTTGAACCAGCGCCCCATGCACAAAAACAGGGCCACCCGACAAATTTTTCTTCATTACAGCTAGTTCAGCACGGGGCCGTACTCACCCAACACGCCCCGTGCCCAGCCGTCTGCAGAAAATGCTTAGTTCAGGTAACTGGACACGGGCCGTGCTCACCCACACGCCCCCGTGCCCAGGCTTCTGTTTCTTTTTACTCAATTTTTGTTACTGGCGATCTGACCACGGGGCCGTGTCCAGACGCCTAGTAACATAAATTTTTGTTTTTTTTCACACCTTTTTACACATTCAATCAACCTAAAAACTTATTTTTGTGACACATTGAGGACAATGTGTAATTTAAGTATGGGGGGGGGGGGGATTCTAAAACCTTGAAACTTGCAAGTCCTAATTACAAGCCTTACACAAAACTCTATTGGAACCGCTAATCACCCCAATTTTTTTCAAATTTTTTTTTTCATTTTTTTTTTACTTTTCTAGGGTTAATTTGGGAGTTTCAAGTTCTAAAATAGTTATATTTTTACAAATTTACAACCGATAGCGTCGTGATATAAAGAACCAACATAAGAAAATTATGATTTTAGTTAAAATTTGATTATATATACTTGATCACATAAAAAACCATTCCCACAAAAAGTGAGTTTTGAGCCTTTATTGAGCATACAAATACATATCTTTAAATTAATTGCTCATTTTTCGTTTCTTGTGTGAATAGCCGCTTGGTTCTTATGACTCTAGAACTTGCCACAACAATACATTCCCGGTCCTTACCAACTTAAACACGAGTAAGTAAATGATGGAGGCATTAGGACTACCCCTTTTTATTTCTACACCATTATTTTTTTTACCACCTACCCAAAATCCCTCTAGTTAACCCCTTTGAGCCTAAACCTTTTCATTTCTTAACCCAAAACAAACACCCTTTTACCCACCAAAACTTTCCTTTTTTTATTTTGTTTTAGTAACAAGCTCGGTTTTTCTCAAGTCTTCCTTATGAAAAAAAATATATGATGATGAAGCAAAAAGAAGTAAACAAACAAGTTTATCAAAAAGAACTTTGTTTGAAAAAAAGTGCTTCATAAAAAAAAAGTTACAAAAAAAGTCTTACGAAAACCGACGCTTTTTACGCCTTTCGCCCTTTTACTAACCACTAACCCAACCACCAACCTTTAACCCAAGCCTAACCCTTCACCCAAAAAGTCCTCTTGATATTTACAAAGGTGTATAGTTAAAACGGAGGAGGATTGACTGCTTGGCAAGCTTATGGTAGGAGTAAGTTCCATGCCGCTCTCGAGTGATTCACTAAAAAACATCTTCGGCCGAGTGTTGAGTGATCCCCGTGAGGTATGTGAACTTGTATATAAGTGGAATTTTAAAAAGGCATGTTATGCTCTAATAAGTAATTTATCTTATGTAACGTTTTAAATAAATCATGACGAATAGGATTGTAAATAAATAAAAATAAAACTTAATAAAGAATCTTAGAGATCCCGACACTCTATGACAAGCCCAAAAACCTTCTCTTCTACCCATTCCATTTGGGAGTGTAAAGCCACATTATAAAGAGTTTTGCTTGAGGACAAGCAAAGATTCAAGTGTGGGGGTATTTGATGTGTGCAAAATGCAACATATAAATTACATCAAATGTGGCATAAAACTAACCCTTTTTTAGTACTAATGTTGGAAAGAGTGTGTTTTTGTCTTCCTTTTGTATTTTCAGGATTAAATGAGCTCAAATGAACAAAAGAAGCAAAAAGGCAGCTAAATCTAACATAAATACAAGAAAAGGAATAAACGTGGCATGCCCGACCCCCGACAGCATCTTCCCAAGCAAAAACAAGAGAACAGAAGGCTGAACACGCCCCGTGCTCAATGAGCACGGGGGCGTGCCCAGGTGTCTGCAGAAAAGACAAAGTTGTAGAAGCTTCTATCACCCACCACGGGGGCGTGCCCAGCGGACACAGGGTCGTGGTTAACTCTAAGATTCACAGAATCTGGGGAAATCTTGATAGTACAGATACGCTTCTGCACACGGGGTCATGCCCAGCGGACACGAGGGCGTGGTCAACTAATGCAGACAAACTACAATTAATGAAGAAAGAGAACGAGGGTGGACGCGGGGCCGTGCCCGATGGACACGGGGCCGTGCCCGAGCTGCTGTTCAGGCTATAAATAGGGGTGCTTGGCTCATTTGCAAACCATCCCTTGGCACACCACCTCTCTCACACTTCACCCACACTCCACCACCACCACAACACCATCATCCCCAACCATCATCCATCATCAATCATAGAGTGTGTGAGTCGTCTCGGGATCCAAGATTGATCGGAAGAGTTCTTGACAATCAAAGGCCATGTTTGCCTAAGTCTCTTACATCACTTGGTGAATACAAGTGTCTAGTGTAATACTTTTTATTTTTAATCTTTTCGTACTTTTTATTTGGTTATGTATTAATGACTTTAATAACTAGTTTCTTATGTTGAAGGTGATTCTTCCTTATCGTTTATCCGTGGTGTCTTGGCATTATTTTACTGTCTATATAAAATAAAAGATTTTCACCACTCATATCTCCATGGTCTCTATGGAGGTATGTTGGCTACCTGGTCGGGGGTTAAGGGAACGGTTTGGTAAGAGTCTTGCCTTGTTCAGTGTATAGATCCTGGAAGGACCTGGGTCAAATTTAGTAGGACCTCATTCGATACCCACCGGTATTGGATAGCGGGGGTCCAAACTCTTTGATCCCCTCATATGTAAGCTACTATTAAAACTTTAACCCGGCTACTTAGGACTGTATCCCTGCTGACTTAGACTACTTAGCCGAGGGTAACGTCACATTCAAAAGAGAGGTCTACCACATTATACATTAATAACTTAATTAATTATCTTTCAATAATCTGACCCTTTAAGATTGTATCCTTGTTGACTCAAACTACTGGGTTGAGGGTAACGTCACCTTCAAAAGAGGGGCCTACTACAATAACTAAGATAATCTCTTAAAAAGTGCAAAAGTGCGGAAATAATCAAAGGTTACACTACACACGAGCCGGATCCAAGTGATTCATCTTGTCTATCTGTTTTTATTTTATTTTATTTTTCATCATTTTAGTTAGTTTTATTATTCTTGTTTAAAAACCTTTTTCTAACTTTTGATTTGGTTAGACGTTGAGGATAAACCGGTACTAAAAGCTCTTGTGTCCTTGGACGACCTCGGTATCTTACCAACAATATACTACGCTCACGATGGGTGCACTTGCCCATACGTGTGTTTAGTGTTAGTAAATATCATGTTTTATAAATTTAAATCTTGGCTAAAAAGTGTAAAAGGGCTTAAATTATACATTAAAAACCTATCACACCTAACGCACATCAACAGGACAAAATGAGCTTAAATGAACAAAAGGAGCAAATAAGCAGCCAAAACCAGCATAAATACTAAAAGAAGGAATAAAGGTGACATGCCCTACCCCTCGGCAGCATCCCCAAAGCAAAAACAAGGCAACAGGAGCCTAACCACGGGGCCGTGCCCAGCTGGGCATGGGGCGTGAACAGGGCCCTACACAAAAGACAACTTGTAGAATCTTCCACGTCCACCACGGGGGCGTGCCCTGCTCAGCACGGGGCGTGGCCAACGCAAAGATACGCAAAACCTTGATAAATCTTGAAAGTACAGATACGAGTTGACCACGGGGCCGTGCCCAGGAGACACGGGGCCGTGTGGGGCCCTCTGCTGACACTTGCAATTAGTGAAGGAAGAGAAAAGACTGGCCACGGGGGCGTGCCCGCTGGACATGGAGGTTATGGCCAGAGCTTTGTGCAGGCTATAAATAGGGGTGCTTGGTTCACTTGAAAGGCATCCCTTGGCAAACCACTACTCTCCTACTTTGCCACCACTCCACCACCACAACACCAACACCCACCACCATCATCCATCATCCATCTTTAGAGTGTGTAGTAGTCTCGGGATCCATGATTGATTGTAAGGGTTCTTGCCAATCAAAGGCCATGTTTGGTTAAGCCTCTTACATCACTTGGTGAAGACAAGTCTTTATTGTATTACTTTTGATTTTTAATCTTTCGGCACTTTTTATTTGGGATTGTATTAATGACTTTAATAACTAGTTTCTTATGTTGAAGGTGGTTTTTCTTTATCATTTTTCCGTGGTGTCTTGAAGTTACTTTAGTGTTTATATAAAGTAAAAGATTGCATCATTCATGTCTTTACGGTTTATATAAAGGCATGTTGACTTCCTGGTCGGGGGTTAGGGGAATGGTTTGATAAGGTTCTTGCCTTGTTCAGTGTATAGATCCTGCAAGGACCTGGTTCAAGCTTACTAGGACCTCCTTCAATACTCACTGGTATTGGATGGCGGGGGTGCGAATAGCTTGAACCCCTCATATGTAAACTACTATTAATACTTTAAACCGGCTTCTTGGGATTGTATCCTTGCTGATTCAAACCACTTAGCTGAGGGTAACGTCACCTTCAAAAGAGGGGCCTACTACTATAACTAAAATAATCTCTTAAAAAGTCCGAAAGTGCAAAAATCATCAAAGGATACATTTAATGCGAGTCGGATCCAAGTGATTCTATCTTGTCTATCTGTTTTTATTTTATTTAAATTTACATTTTTAGTTTTTTTTATGTTTCAAAACTTTTCTAAAAAAATTAGATTGATTATACATTGAGGATAAACCGGTATTAAAAGCTCTTGTGTCCTTGGGCGACCTCAGTATCTTACCAACGCTATACTACGCTCACGATGGGTGCACTTGCCCAAGTGTGTGTTTAGTGTTAGTAGAATATCGTGTTTTATAAATTTAAAACTTGACTAATGCGTAAAATGGGCTCAAAATATTAATAAAATCATATCACGCTTCGCACACACCAAGTTTTTGGCACCGTTGCCGGGGACACAAGGATTTTAAGAAAGTTTAAAATCAACGGCCTAATTATTTTTACTTATTTTTCTATTTTTAAGGATTTTTCTTAATTTTTCTGTTTCTTTAGACTTCAGCATGGGCCGTGCTCAGCCAGACACGGGGCCGTGTCCATCTTCGTTACTGGCAATCCTGTTTTAAGTCAGACACTAGCTGACCACGGGGCCGTGCCCACTGAACACGCCCCCGTGTCCAACCCCCTGTTGCTGAAAACAGAACCGTAAGATCCCAACGGTTGGTAATTTCTGACAAAAATATGAGTGATATTGATTATTTTTACTTTCGCTCCTCTTACGGTGAGGGGTGTCAAATATGTGGTGGATTCCATATAGATTTAGAATGTCTCTTTCTAAATTGCACTCCCCACTATTTATACCCATCGTTTTCCTGTAATAACCTTAAGATGGGCGTAAGTAAAAACGATCACTATCTCTCGCCCGAATGCCCTCAACCATCTCTTTCAGATGACATAACCTCTGGAGAATTATGTCGACTCGAAGAAATAATTCTCCTAAAATTAAAAGAATTAGAGCTTGAGATGAAAACACGTTATTCATCACAAGACAACGATCAAGGAGAATTGTTGAGGTCACATTCGGATTCTACCAACATCGACGATACAGAAAGCACCTCAACCTCTTGTGAGAAAATGAGCGGTAGCCGTCCCTATGTCGATTGTGCCGTGAAGGACTCTCCATCGCCCCCCACCGATGTGCTCATAGACCTGAGCGATTCGACATATACCTTCTTTAACAAGAGCCCGGATAAGGGGAATAAAGGTTGGTTTCGCCCACCGGTATTTAGTTTAGGTTTTACCCTTTCCAATAACCTCTTGTGTTCTTGTTTAAATCAAGAGCAATTAGGGTACCTTAGGCACTTCGGTGTTGTTCCCTCTGGTAATAAACCGCCCGATCCGAATAAAAAACCTTAAAATAAGATGCCACTTCATAAAATACTCTAGCCACGGGGCCGTGTCCAGGTCAACACGCCTCGTTCCCACCTCCATTTTGACCACGGGGTCGTGTCCAGGCCAACACACCCCATGCTCATAATACGGACAAAATATGTCAGTGTAACACCTCGTAAAATCATGTCCAATATAGTATCGACACGTGTCATGGACTTTAAACATGTTACAAATTAAATATGAGGGACTAAAGTTGACAAACGAAGAAAGTATATGTATATAAGGATTCAAAGTTTCAACATTTGATAATTATGCCTTTTAATAACCCTACACGATGTTCATAATGAATGAATTATGAATCGTATGAAGCCGTTTGTGGAAGAAAGTGAAAGATTACAAAACGCAAGGGTTAAAAGTGTCAACATGTTTAATTTATACCTCTGAATGACCTTTTAACAAACCTGAAGCTTTGTAACGATTAATTATGCTCACAAGAATAAGTGATAAAAATTTCACAAGGTTTCGATATCGTATGAGGAAGATACGTTAACTTTCGTAATTAAGGGGTTAAAAGCGTCAACAAGGCAAAACTTATGTTTTCGGTTATCATTTACTGAAACCGGACCTAACGGTGTTTGGTTATATCTCATGGATCATAGAAATACAAGTTATATGGGTTAAATGTGCTTAAAATGAAAGAAATTACATTTTAGAAGGTCCAGGGGGTGAAATGTCATTGTTTGAAACTTGATGATCAGGTCAGCCATATGCTGGCGTCACGCCACCAACATCTCCCTCTGCCGTAGCGCGACGCGATGGCCTGAGCTGGGTAGATTTCTTGCACACCTGCGAGTACAGCCAGTTCCACCGCCTTTGAAGTCTTGTTTGTCATTCCAGTGGCTGCACCAGTGATTTTTCATGCATAGGGACACTTGTTAATGATCAAGGAACATCTATAGACTTGTTTGGCATGATCTTGTAAGATTAAATTCCTTATATAAGAACATCTTATTGCAACATTTTGGGCACTCACTTGAAAACATTCATAACTTAACTTCTGGAGTCTCCTTGAGCTCAAGATCATTTCCTAAGGGTCATTAGTCGTGCTTAGTACTTCAGTAAGCCTCCTTGACCTTTCTTAATTCAGTTTTATTAGTATAATGGCCTAAAGTCAAACCCGTCGTAATTAAGGTTTGACTTAGTGATTAATCACTAATGGTCCAGTCAATTCTTGAATTGAAAGTAGCTTTGAGTTTGTAATTATGTGGGTAACAAACCCTTAAAAGGGCACCCTCTGATTCCCACTCTAACTAGGTCAATTGTCGGGTCAAACTTGATTATAAAAAGTCAACAGAAAGCTAATTTTTGAATAAACACATAATTAACAATGTAAAAGCCATGAAACCTATTTTATCACTTGTATAACTTGGTAATTAATGTAAGAACATGTCTAAACATGTTTAACCCGACAATTTTCAGTTTAGGCTCGGTTCGGGACCGAAAGTCGCAAAAGAAGACTTTTGCTTTGACTTTCAGTTCTGACCCAATGTAGCATGTTTTAGAAATGACTTAGAGCTCTATTAGGACCAGGTTATAGGATAGTGTAACCCTCTGAGGTTATACAACTTGGTTACTTAGTTATCCGATTCATTTGCATGTTTCCGTTATATGCCTAAATGTTGACCATTATGCCCTTTTAACATTAAATAGATTTTTGAAAATGTGAGGACAAAAACATTTGTTACTGATTTATAAACTTGTCCTAAAAATTTGACATCAGTTTGAGGTCTAGATTATGAGTTATGCTCAATATCGTAATTAATAAGCTTTTTATTAATTAAACGGCGTAATTAGCATAAAGCCTATCTAAACCCAAATTTTGACACCAAACTTTTTACACACTGATGTAATATAATATTTTGGGATTTTTGAAGATTTTTATTTATTTTTAAGCTGAGCATAACATAGGGTTCTTGCTATTATTCGGTAATTGTCGATTATACCCTTTTCTTGAATAAAATGAGTTTTACATAATATTTTGACACCAAACTTTTTGCTACTGATTTTAAATAATAAATAAAATATTTTGAACTTTATAAACTGATCAAAAACTCAGATTTCCTATTTAAACCCGAAAATCGCTTAAAATTGACTTTTACGCGTTTTAAGCGCATAGTATAGGTTAAAACTAATTTCGGTATATAAAACTTAATACCTACTGATGTTTTAAGTAAATTTTTATAATTAAACAGTAAGCAAAAGTTTTGAACTCAGAATTCTAATTTTGATCTTTAAAGCTTATGTGAAATTACCAAAATGCCCCTACGGTGCATACTTTGGTTATAAAAGGTAAATTTCACATATATGCAATACTCTACTGTTATGACTTATAAAAATAAATATTTTTACTGATTATATCAGACCTGAAACTCAGATTAATATTTAAACTCTTTTATAAGCTTATAAATGACCAAAATACCCCCACGGGACATAATTTGAGTTTAAATCCATTTTGGGCATAATGGAAGGTATCCTACTGATATCACAACATATTTAGGGCATATTAACTTAGGAAACATGTATATGACTCTTATGGTTACCCGTTATGCATTTTTCGCGTTCGGTACGGTTTATGTAACTAGTTTGCATAAATTAGCCGAAACGGGTCAAACCTTATCATTTTTATCTCAAAATCCAGAATGTGTTTAGTTCACCCATATTATACAAGTATACAAACTTGTCGGGTCTAAACCACATTCTAATCCGGTCTTCGCTTAATCGTGCGTTTTGAACCGTATATCTTCTTTTAAAACTAACCGGTCTAAGTTTAGGCTTAATTAAGACCCGTTAGGAATCTAATAGGTTATAAAAACCTTCGTTCCAGATTAGGAGACCAGTAAAAGATACTTGCACTCGCTGATTGAGATTTATACTTGCTCAGGTTAATACTTTTAACTTATTTTCCCTTATACGGGCTTGGGGTACGGTATATAAAATACCGCTTGGTCGGGCATTGAATTTTTAATCATATAAAGGTTAATTTATTGAGATGACCCATTTAAAATGTTTTGTTTGCTTAAAGCCTTTGGGGGGTTAATGACCATGTCCCGGATATCCTTGGCATCATTCATTGAAATGGCCACGACCTAAGCACGGGGTGTAGGCATACACCTGCCAGTGCATATATATATATAAAGGTATAACCGACGGTTCGAGAATAACTCACCGCGGGATTATATCATGTGGTGTGTCTATTAATCTTTAACCCGGTATTCAGCCCGGGCTACTGAACGTATAACGAACATGTAATTCTTTTACAAGTTTATATATAAATAATTATCCCAAGTTATAAAAGATATTTTGTGCCTTGTGCATTCAAAACAATTTTCTTAAACATTTTCAAAATGAGTCAGTTAATTGTATTTACCAGTGTAAACTGACGTATTTTCCAAAAAGGCTAAGTGCGGGTACTAAACGGAATAGGCTGGCTACTCCTAGCATCAATAAAGAGTCTTGCAAGCTTAGATGTTATAAATCTGCTGAACAATGTTTCTTGTTAACTTTGATCCGCCTGTGGATCCTTTACAACAGTTTTGTAATAAATGATATTACTTTCATTCGGTTTGTAATGATTTTACCTTTCGACTTCCGCTGTGTATATAAATTGTGATAAATTGTCTATGATGATATCAACTACGTCACGATACTCCCCACCGGTAATACGTGGAAATATTGGGGTATAACCTAGCCTGCATATCATTATAAGACCTGGCCATGACGGTAAAACCTGTTTAAAAAGATTCAAATCCTTGTTAACATCTGAAAACATGTTAACACTCCTGGCTGATGTGATTCGTAAAATCACACGTGTCATCCTTATATTGGATTATTCCAATTCCTTCTTTATTATTAAACATGCATTTGTGATGTAATGCCTACGGGCCATAATTATTGTCATATAAGACAAAAGACAGTTGTAGCCTATAACTCGTTGTCAAGAAGGGTAATGAACTATGATTCAAGCCTTAGTACCTCGATCCTATAAGATCTTGACTTATAATTTGAATGTGTCCATGTGACTTGGCCTTTTGTGCCATTATTATTATATTTAATTATAACTAAGGGTTATTAATGAAAAATCCTGAAAGAAATACTTAACAAATTAACCAATATGGTTCTTTAATACCATGGTTAATAAATTAATAAGATGACAAATCTATTATATACCTCTAAGAAATTATTGTCATCATTTTATGTAGCAATCAAGCTACATGGCTGAGTCTGAAGAAGTCAACAGTCATCCAAGGGAGAAACCATGATACTACCAGGATCAACGTAACTGGTGCAGAACTTCAAGCATTGATTGATAATGTTGTTACCAAGGCCATAGATAGGCAGTTTAATGAGTCAAGTGGTACTCGAAGCAAGACCTCATCTGTACCCCATTCTAAACCTAAGACTCACTCTGAGGCTCATAGTAAGCCACCTCCTAAACCTAAGGGGTCAAAGAAGGATGATGACCAACATTCATCAAATCAGCAAAGTGTTTCGTCTAAGAAAATCGTATTTGATCAGGAGCCACGTGCAAGGGCTTGCTCCTATAAATATTTTGTCTCCTGCAAACCCAGGGATTTCACTGGGGAAAAAGGAGCTATCGACTGCATGACGTGGTTAGACGAGATGGACACCGTAGTTGACATCAGTGGTTGTGCTGATAAGGATGTTGTGAAGTATGTATCTCAGTCGTTTAAAGGAGAAGCACTAGCCTGGTGGAGGTCTCTAATCCAGGCTACTGGGAAAATCCCATTGTACAATCTGTCTTGGGATCAGTTTGTTGCTCTCATCAAGGAGAATTATTGTCCTCAGCATGAGGTTGAAAAGATCGAGGCTGACTTCTTATCTCTGATAATGAAAAACCTAGACTGTCAGTCTTACCTTACTAGCTTCAATGCCATGTCACGTTTGGTTCCATACCTAGTTACCCCGGAACCAAAATGTATATCCCGTTTTATTGGGGGTTTAGCCCCAGAAATCAAAGCTAGTGTGAAGGCATCTCGACCTGCTACTTTTAGGTCAGCGGCTGATTTATCATTATCCCTTACTTTGGATGCGGTCAGGCAAAGATCGCTTAGGCATTCTGATGCTGAGAAGAGAAAATGTGAGGATGATAACTCACACCGTTCTGACAAGAAGCACAAAGGGAACTCTGACCACAAAAAGAGTTCAGGGTTCAAGAAAGGTGACCAACAGTTGGGTGAGAAGCCCAAGTGTAAAATCTGTAAGAAACGCCATTTGGGGAGGTGCAGATACGAGTCAAAATCCCAATCACAGCTGAGGGCTTGTGGGATTTGTAAGTCAAGTGAGCACAAGACGATAGAGTGCAAGAAGATAAAGGATGCAACGTGCTATAACTGTAACGAGAAGGGGCACATCAAGTCCAACTGCCCTAAGTATGCCAAAAAGCCTGAAGAAGCCAAAAAGACCAATGCTAGGGTCTTTCGAATGGATGCACGAGAAGCCGTTCAGGATGATAATGTGATAACAGGTACCTTCCTTATAAATGATGTTTATGAAAGGGTGCTATTTGATTCGGGTGCGGATAAGTCATTTGTAGATGATAAGTTTTGTAAGTTGTTGAATTTACCTGTTAAAACCCTAAGTGTGAAATATGAAGTAGAGTTGGCCGATGGTACCTTAGAAACTGCCTCAACTGTGCTAGATGGATGTTTTATATCCATTAGGAACCACTCCTTTCCGTTATCCTTGCTTCCTCTGAAATTAGCTGGTTTCGACATAGTGATAGGCATGGATTGGTTATCTCATAACCAAGCCCAGATTGTTTGTGACAAGAAACAAGTGGTGATCAAGACTCCGTATGGTGAGCCACTTACCATACAAGGAGATACTCAGTATGGGTTGCCTAAGCAAGTGTCTGTGCTTAAGGCGTCAAGATGTATGAAGAAGGGTTGTGTCATTTATATGGCACAGGTGACTATTGATGCACCAAAGCCCAAGATCAAAGACATCCCTGTCATTTCTAAATATTCTGAAGTATTCCCTGAAGAACTGCCTGGGTTACCCCCAGATAGGCAAGTGAAGTTCAGAATCGACATAATACCTGGAGCAGCACATGTTGCAAGATCACCTTACCGATTGGCCCCAACTGAGATGAAAGAGTTGAGAACTCAGTTGGATGATTTGTTGGCAAAAGGATTTATTAGGCCTAGCTCGTCCCCTTGGGGAGCCCCGATCCTGTTTGTAAAGAAGAAGGATGGATCAATGCGTTTATGCATCGATTATCGTGAGCTAAACAAAGTTACAATCAAGAATAGATATCCATTACCCAGGATCGACGATCTGTTCGATCAACTGCAAGGAGCAAGTTATTTCTCCAAGATTGATTTAAGGTCAGGTTATCATCAGCTGAAGGTTAGAGATGAAGATGTACACAAGACTGCATTTAGAACTCGCTATGGTCACTACGAGTTCTTGGTGACGCCTTTTGGACTCACTAATGCACCAGCAGCGTTCATGGATCTCATGAACCGCGTATGCAAACCCTACTTGGATAAATTTGTCATCGTCTTCATTGATGACATTCTCATTTATTCAAAGAATCAAGCTGACCATAAGAAGCACCTTCATTGTATTCTTAAACTTCTTTAGCATGAGAAACTCTATGCCAAGTTTTCAAAGTGTGGATTTTGGCTTCGTGAAGTCCAATTCCTTGGACATGTGGCTAGTGAGCATGGTATCCAGGTGGATCCCGCTAAGATAGAAGCTATCATGAATTGGCAAGAGCCGAAGATGCCCACAAAGATTCGTAGCTTTCTGGGGCTAGCAGGGTACTATAGGCATTTTATTGAAAACTTCTCAAGAATTGCAGCACCCCTAACTTCATTAACTCGTAAGAATATTAAGTTTGACTGGGGACCTAAGCAGCAAGAATCTTTTGACATTCTTAAGCAGAAGTTGAGTAATGCACCTGTGTTAACATTGCCTGATGGAATAGAGGAATTTGTGGTTTACTGCGACGCATCACACACGGGCATGGGGTGTGTGCTAATGTAGAAAGGCAAGGTTATTGCCTATGCTTCTCGACAGTTAAAGGTGCACGAGAAGAATTACACCACCCATGATTTGGAGTTGGGTGCCGTTATGTTTGCACTAAAACTATGGAGGCATTATTTATAGGGTACCAAGTGTGTGATCTATTCTGATCACAAGAGCCTTCAACATCTGTTTAATCAGAAGGACTTAAACATGAGACAGCATCGGTGGATGGAGACTTTAAATGATTATGATTGTGAAATCCGATACCATCTAGGTAAGGCGAACGTGGTCGCCGATGCTTTGAGTAGAAAAGAAAGGGTTAAGCCCATTAGAATCAATGCCAAGAGTATTGAATTGAAGAACAACTTGAATGAAAGATTGTTAGCCGCTCAGAATGAAGCTATATTAGAAGCCAACTATCCGAATGAAATGTTGGGAGTAACTGCTGAACAACTATCTTATGGCAAGGATGGAATCTTAAGATTGAATGGACGAATATGGGTTCCAATCTATGGAGGACTTCGGGATGTTATCCTTCAAGAAGCCCACAGTTCCAAGTACTATGTTCATCCTGGAAGTGATAAGATGTACCAGGATTTGAAGGCAAATTATTGGTGGATAGGCTTGAAGAAGTCTATAGCCACTTATGTGGCCAAATGTCTGACATGTGCTCAAGTTAAGGCAGAGCACCAGAAGCCGTCAGGTTTGCTACAACAGCCTGAGCTTCCCCCCTGGAAGTGTGAAATGGTGACTATGGATTTTATCACCAAGTTACCAAAGACAAAGCGAGGAAATGATACTATTTGGGTTATAGTGGATAAACTGACTAAGTCAGCCCACTTCCTACCTATTAAGGAAACACATAGCTCAGATAAGTTAGCTCAGCTATACGTGGACGAGATTGTATCTCTCCACGGAGTGCCAGTGTCTATCATCTCTGATAGGGATACGAGGTATACGTCGCATTTCTGGAAAAGCTTCCAGTAATCCCTAGGCACTAGATTAAGTTTCAGCACTACATATCATCCTCAGACGGATGGTCAAAGTGAACGTACTATACAGACACTCGAGGATATGCTACGAGCTTGTGTTATTGACTTAGGAGGAAGTTGGGATGATCATCTTCCATTGATTGAATTCTCATACAACAATAGCTATCATTCCAGTATTTAAGCTGCACCTTTTGAAGCTTTGTATGGAAGAAAGTGCAGAACGCCTGTTTGTTGGGCAGAAGTTGGAGATGTCCAACTAATAGGACCTGATATAGTCCTGGAGATGACATATAAGATTGTACAGATACGAGATCGTCTCAAAGCTGCCAGGGATAGGCAGAAAAGCTACGCAGATAAAAGGCGTAAACCTCTAAAGTTTGAGGTTGGTGACAAAGTATTACTGAAGGTATCACCCTGGAAAGGGGTAATGCGATTTGGTAAGAAAGGCAAGTTAAGCCCAAGATATATAGGACCATTCGAGATCATCGAATGTGTCGGAACAGTGGCTTATAAGTTAAATTTGCCTGAAGAGCTCAGTGGTATTCATAATGTATTCCACATCTGCAATCTGAAGAAATGTCTAGCTGATGAATCACTAGTCTTACCACATACGGATGTGCACATAGATGAGAGCCTGAAATTTGTTGAAAAACCTTTGTCGATCGAGGATCGATAGGTTAAGAAGCTTCGAAAGAAGCTTAGAAAGAAGCATGTACCGATCGTAAAAGTTAAATGGGATGCCCGTAGAGGTCCCGAGTATACGTGGGAGGTATAGTCCATAATGAAAGAGAAGTACCCTCTTTTATTTCAGTAAATCTCAAGGTCGAGATTTCTTTTAAGGGGTGAGGATGTAACACCTCGTAAAATCATGTCCAATATAGTATCGACACGTGTCATGGACTTTAAACATGTTACAAATTGAATATGAGGGACTAAAGTTGACAAACGAAGAAAGTATATGTATATAAGGATTCAAAGTGTCAACATTTGATAATTATGCCTTTTAACAACCCTACACGATGTTTATACCCTTACATGAATGAATTATGAATCGTATGAAGCCGTTTGTGGAAGAAAGTGAAAGATTTCAACGCAAGGGTTAAAAGTGTCAACATGTTTAATTTATACCTCTGAGTGACCTTTTAACAAACCCAAAGCTTTGTAACGATTGATTATGCTCACGAGAATAAGTGATAAAAATTTCACAATGTTTCGATATCGTATGAGGAAGATACGTTAACTTCCGTAATTAAGGGGTTAAAAGCGTCAACAAGGCAAAACTTATGTTTTCGTTTATCATTTAACGAAATCGGACCTAACGGTGTTTGGTTATATCTCATGGATCATATAAATACAAGTTATATGGGTTAAATGTGCTTAAAATGAAAGAAATTACATTTTAGAAGGTCCAGGGGGTGAAATGTCATTGTTTGAAACTTGATGATCAGGTCAGCCATATGCTGGCGTCACGCCACCAACATCTCCCTCTGCCGTAGCGCGACGCGATGGCCTGAGCTGGGTAGATTTCTTGCACACCTGCGAGTACAGCCAGTTCCACCGCCTTTGAAGTCTTGTTTGTCATTCCAGTGGCTGCACCAGTGATTTTTCATGCATAGGGACACTTGTTAATGATCAAGGAACATCTATAGACTTGTTTGGCATGATCTTGTAAGATTAAATTCCTTATATAAGAACATCTTATTGCAACATTTTGGGCACTCACTTGAAAACATTCATAACTTAACTTCTGGAGTCTCCTTGAGCTCAAGATCATTTCCTAAGGGTCATTAGTCGTGCTTAGTACTTCAGTAAGCCTCCTTGACCTTTCTTAATTCAGTTTTATTAGTATAATGGCCTAAAGTCAAACCCGTCGTAATTAAGGTTTGACTTAGTGATTAATCACTAATGGTCTAGTCAATTCTCGAATTGAAAGTAGCTTTGAGTTGGTAATTATGTGGGTAATAAACCCTTAAAAGGGCACCCTCTGATTCCCACTCTAACTAGGTCAATTGTCTGGTCAAACTTGATTATAAAAAGTCAACAGAAAGCTAATTTTTGAATAAACACATAATTAACAATGTAGAAGCCATGAAACCTGTTTTATCACTTGTATAACTTGGTAATTAATGTAAGAACATGTCTAAACATTTTCAACCCGACAATTTTCAGTTTAGGCTCGGTTCGGGACCGAAAGTCGCAAAAGAAGACTTTTTCTTTGACTTTCAGTTATGTTTTAGAAATGCCTTAGAGCTCTATTAGGACCAGGTTATAGGATAGTGTAACCCTCTGAGGTTATACAACTTGGTTCCTTAGTTATCCGACTCATTTGCATGTTTCCGTTATATGCCTAAATGTTGACCATTATGCCCTTTTAACATTAAAACGAGATTGTTGAAAATGTGAGAGGACAAAAACCTTTGTTACTGATTTACAAACTTGTCCTAAAAATTTGACATCAGTTTGAGGTCTAGATTAGGAGTTGTGCTCAATATCGTAATTAAGAAGCTTTTTATTAATTAAACGGCGTAATTAGCATAAAGCCTATCTAAACCCAAATTTTGACACCAAACTTTTTACCCACTGATGTAATATAATATTTTGGGATTTTTAAAGATTTTTATTTATTTTTAAGCTGAGCATAACATAGAAACACTAGATAAATGGTCGGAACCGAGATATCTAGGGGGTTTGAATCCGCATAAAAGGTTAGTTTCCTCCCGATTGATTCAGGTACAACTGATCTTCTCCTCCGATAATTCTGCAAAAAAGAGCACCGTTAGCCTCGCCAAGGGGAGAAGAGGGTTCTCTCCTTGACCCGACTCCGGTGTGAGAATAAGTATGGGTAATGAGGAAGAAGATGTATTTGAGAAGTGAGTGTAACTTGAATTCATACCTGGGTTGTTTCTCATATTTATAGTCGGGAGTCGTTTAGGCAGGAAAACTCGTTAGTGAAAAGTTGACGGAAGATGCTAACCCCGTAAGCGGTTACATTTCCTTCCGTCAAGCTCCTCGATCCGACGTGAGAGCACACGGATCGTGGCTTAGATCGAAGGATGGGGATTTGCCACGTGTAAAGTGATCAAGTGGAGATTACTTTTCAATTGCATGCTTTCGTTGTGAATTCAGGGATGCTTGAGATGGTGACACGTGTCCAGACGATTGTAACCGTCTTGGTGGTGCACGATTGCATTTCTTCTAGAAGATTGCTGCAGTAATCTGGTGTGGCACCTTATTGTGTGGAGACAGCTGGACAAATAAATCTCAAGTCTGAGCAAATAATATCCAGGTCTGGATATTTAGGCGGAAGTGTTTACTTCAGGATTTTCATCCTTTGTCTATGGGAGAAAGCGCAAGGATTTATGATTTCCTTTGGGTGCACGAGTGTTGACTGTTGACTGTTCTTTAAGTCTTTACTTGTGAGACCAGTGCGCGAGGAACAAGGCTGGAAAGTAAGGTTGTGGTATGGTCCCAGGCACTTATTATGAGGTTTTTGGGACCTTACCCCTTCAAGTCCCCCCAGTCTAGTGTTGTACTTATGCAAATAAGTAGAGCACTGGACTTATGAGAGGAAAGCTTTTGGGCGCGAAAGTAAGAAAACTTCTAGAAGAAGATTTATTTTGATTACTGTAAAGATTTTTGAAAATCTTTGACTTTAAATGAGGCTGGTACAGTGAACCTGGGTGACAGCCTGTTACTGTCAGTTGTTTTTTACTGCTCGTGTCTTGCACGCGCGCGTGTAAACGCGTTTGGTTCTTACTTTCTCTGCTGCTTGGAGAACTGTGATATCCGAAAAAGGTGCTGTGGCGGTTACCGATGCTATTTATTGCGCTGAGTATACGTTTGAGTAACCTCTTCTGTGTAATCATTATTTTGTTGAAACTTTCCTCGTTCCTTTCTTTTAGAAAAAGCTTTATCATTCCTTCTTCTTATGTCAACCGGAGAACATCGAGAAGATCTTTCTGAAGAAATGTCGACTGAACTTCCATCATTAAACTGGCCTAGAGCGACCTTTGATGGTTTGGTTCGGAATTTCAGATTTCCGGAGAACTGGGGTGCTCTGTACCCTGAAGAGGGGCAAACTGCAGCAGATGCTCCAGCTGGGTAGATTACCATTTTTTGGGATTTTTTATGTGAAGGTAACTTTCGTTTGCCTGTCACTAAATTTTTTCTTGAAATCCTTGTGTTTTACAACCTGCACATCTCCCAACTTCATCCTATTGGCATGGTTAGGGTTCAACATTTCGAATTCGTGTGTCGGACAATGCATATTGAGCCGACTGTTCCCCGATTTAGGGTTTTCAATCAAATGCATTGTACCCAAGGGTTTTACTCGTTTGCTCAGAGGGCGTCTGCAAAGAAGATTCTACAGCAACCCCCAAAATCCTTTCACGATTGGAAGCAAAAATTCTTTTTTATCAAGGCCGGAGTGATTCCGGTAAGGATGATTTTAAGGGGGAAAGAAGATGTTCCGATTGAAACGCTTCAGACCCCTGTTGATGAGAACTGGTATCAAGATTTGAAGGATGTGCCCAATATTGCTTTGCTGGAGAAAGCTCTCGTCGGAGCCGGCATGAGTTTAAATTGGAAGATGGAGCGTGATGACAAACCGGTGTACACCGAGGATGGTCATGGTAAGATTGGGGTTTTTTCCATTTCCATTTTTTCTCTCTCTTTTTTTTTTCTTTTTTTGACTTGCTATCCTTTGCTGCAGTTGTTTCACTATATGTTGTTGCCTTCAAGAGGGAAGGCGGAAGAATGGGTACTATCAAGAAGAAACCTGAAGAGGAACTTTGGTACCATCGTATTGTAAGAAACTTTGTTCTTCTGTGGGATGTGGATCTGTCTGCCCAACCAGCTGCTGGTGCTGGTAAGCTATATCTGTTTCTGTTTTCCTTTTTGCGCTTGTGGGTGAATTGTTGTTTTGCGCCTTTGCAGGTGAGTTGTTGAATTTGGGCATAGGCCCTGAAAGGAAGAAACGCACAACGACTTCTACCTCTGCGCCGAAGAAGGGTGAGACTGTTAGAGTTCAATCTTTGAAGGCAAAGAATGTTGGAAAGAAGAAAGGTATGCGCCGTTCCTCTGATTCCAGGTGTGATTATGTGGTGGTTTCTGATTCTTTGGAGGGTCTTACCCCTGCAGTAACTGTACGAGAACCAAAACCTGAACCGAGGGATTCTGCTGATATTCCCCCATCCAACCCAAGTGATCCTATCGATTTGGATTCTAGTCCCGAACACTTGGTGCACAGGAAGGCTGGTAAAAGGAAACAAGCTGATATTCCCCCATCCAACCCAAGTGATCCTATCTTGAAGCTTTTATTTCAGAGTCTGTTCCTGGTAAGTGTTTCTTTTCCTTGTTTTCCTTTATGCGCATTACATTCTTACAGATTCTTGTTGTTTTTCCAGAGGTTCCTGTTTCCCCTGTTCCCACAGAACTGCAATCTGTGGTAAATGAAGAGCTTCCATCCACCCCTCCGCGTGCTTCTGTCGTTGACCAGTTAGAGCCTACAGAGGTTGCTGATGGTGGTGTGGAGAATATTGTTGAGGCTGAGCAGCCTGTTCATGTTGCTATGGAGGCTGAAAAAGTTGTTGATCCAGGTGTGGTGGATGGTGCTGGTAAGCCACAAACCCCTGAAACTGTTGCTCAAGATCTGGGGAAAGAACAAACTGCTTAAAAAACTTTAACTTCTTCCCCTAAACCCTCTGATGCTATGCCTGAGCATGTTGAGAAGGTGACAGTTGAAGGGCAAGGCTCATCTGCTGGTGTTGGTAAACATTCTCCAATTCGCCCAGAAGAAACCTTGGGAGATTATTACTATCGGACTTATATGGAGAAAGATGCCTCTGAGCCTCACGCCCCCGTTTGGAATTTAAAGAAAGGTGACACTTTCTCAGATTGGCGCGTGTGCCAAGATTGGTTGCAGGGGATACTTCCGCCTGGAGAGATCAAGTTTCAAGAAGGCCGGTCTTATGAACAAACCTATCAATCTTACCTTGAAGAAACTGCTTCTCACGTCTCTACCACTCACCGCATAGTGCGTGAGTGGTATAGTATGCATAAGGACCGGGAAACCTTTATGGTGTCTCAAAAGAGATTTTCCAAAGATGAGAAACGCCTAACTCAGCTGAAGGCTAAATTGGAAGCTGATCAGGCCAAGTTTGAAGCTGAGCGCAAGACTGAGGAATGGTCTGTTGCTGGTTGGAAAAGAAAAGCGGAAGCTGAAGCTGCTCTCCTTTCCGAGGAACGCAAAAACTGGAGGAGAATTTGTGAAAAAGATAATGCTGAGAAGGCAAACCTCCGTAATATCATTAATAACCTCAAGGATGAGGTTGAAAAACTGAAGAATCAGGATGCGGAGGTAGAAAGGTTGAAGAAGGAGAGAACTGATGCAGAAGCTGCTTTGGAAGAAGCGCGTTCTCATAGGGAGCGCAGTGAGCAACGAGAGGTACAAGCTTGCGCCACTCTTGCTCTTAGGGATAAAGAATTGGAAGAACTTACTACTTTGCTTTCTGATCAGGAAAAACTTAAGAAGGATCTGGAGCTCGTGCATTCCGAGAATACTGAAACCTCCCGCCGTTTGACCGAAGTCGAAGAGAAGTTGGAAAATTCAGAAACGGCGCGGGTTACAGCGGAAAGCGAGCTTGAACCTTTGAAGAATGATATGGCATGGTTGAAAGATCGCGGTATTGCCTGTGTAAGTTTCTTTTCTTTTTTGTTGTGGGACCTTTCTTGATATTCATTTTTACTTGATTTCATAGATTGCTGAATCTGTGCTGAACTCTGAAGAGTTGGATAAGACCGTTGCTCGTTTGTTGGTTGCTGCGCGAAGAGATGGGTATGCGCAAGGATATGCTGAATGTTCCCATCATGTGAACAGTGCTTTAAAGGTTGACTGGGATAACAGTAAGTCTGCAACTTTCGGCGTGAATACTGGTGCCGCGCTTGCTGCCTTGAAGACAGAGTTTAACAACTTGCAACTTCCGGTTATGGATCTGATAAATGTTGCGCTGCAATCTGAGGATCACGTGGCGCAACTAAGGGAAATCTTTCCGGATGAGGGTGAAGATTTAGCGTAGGTTGAAAATGTATTGAACAATTTTCTTGTAATATTTGGGATGTAAATCCCTATTTTTGTTGGTGCGCTGTTGCACAAGTGACTTAAACACTGCCGTGTTTGAAAGTTTTTAGGGCGTATCTGTACGCTGAGAATAGTATGATGTTTCTATCTGTTTGTTTACAATATTTTGCATGAGTACGATTACTTTTTTGTTGAGTAAGGCGAATGAAGTTGGTATAAAGCTTATGTTTGAACTTATGGCCGTTTGTGACGTGATCACTGACCGTTCATGAAGCTTGTTTTAGAACTACCATAATGTTTTTGCGCTTACTAAAAGAAATTGCATGCACTTTGTAAACACAGAAATAATAGAAACTTTGCACTTTTATTTAAGGATAGAGCACAGAGGCTTTTACAAAGTTTTGCTAATATAATTATGTGAAACTTAACTTACTCTCTATCATTTCCGCTTTGCTTGATGGATCATGTTTTTCCGCGGGAAATTCATAGAGTTTTCTTTTAAGTTTTCGCCCGCTTGCTTGGGCCCTCCTCACCTCGGGTTATCTGCTTAATCTCTTTGCGCACATTTTGGAGTAAATGTGTGAGTTCGCCGCTCTTGAGGGCTTTCTCTATTTCTGTGCGTAGAGAGATGCAGTTGTTAGTGGTGTGCCCGTTGTCTTTGTGATATTCGCAGTAGTGTGTCGGGTCTTGTCCACGCTTATTTTTCATTGGGATTGGAGGTTTGAATTGATAGTCTTCAGTACTCAAAACCTCCGCCGGGGTCTTTGTTAGGGGAGTCCACTGTCTCTCCCTATTCTCATGTTTGTTCTCCCGCTGTGTGGTGAGTTTGTTGATTGTTGCGCGAGCATCTTCAGAGGAACGACTTCCTGATCCAGACTCATGCCATGATTTCTTAAACCTCCTTTCGCCGGTTGAGCTTAAGTCCGCGAGCCTATTGTGTAGTGGCGGTGGCCTATTTGTGGTAAGGTTTTTCTCAGTTTGCGCGTAAACCTTGGCCGCCGCCATTATCTTCTCCCAACTTTTTGGAAGGCCCTCTGTTCCAGATAAGACCTTAATCATGTCATCACATCTAACCGCATACTTGAATTGAGCACGGATTAGTTGTTCATGAACACCGCCAATCTCCAATACCTCTTTATTGTATCTGGTGATGAAATCCTCCAGATTTTCGTCATCACGACGCCAAATGTTCATGACGTCGGATGTATCACGAATGGAACGCCGTTGCTGGCTGAAGTGTGTCAAAAACTTTTCGCGCAGATCCTTCCATGATTCGATCTGTCCGGTTGGTAGGTTATCGAACCAGATTCGTGTTGGGCCGGTCAGGGTCTGCACAAATAGATGGAACCATAGTGGGAGGGTCCAACCCCCAACCAAACCTGCGCTGGTAAATACTCTCAGGTGGTTATCGGGGTCTGTTAGCCCATTAAACTTCCCTATGTTGGATGGTAATTTAGCATTCTCAAGCGGAGCTAAAGCTATTTCCATTATGAACTTTGAATTTTCCGCTGCTTCTGCAGGGCGGTAAATCAAATCATAATTGTGTTCTGCCTCAGGGTTATAAACCGCACGAGGCCTGCACTTGTTATAGTTTGGTTGCAGTCGATTGAACACACTGGTATTTGCGCTTAAACGGTATGTTGGATCGGATTCATCGGTGTGGGTGTCCCGCTGGGATCCCAACCTATCATGAACCGATTGTCTTCGATGAGGGTGTGGTTCACCATGGTGTTCTCTTTGGTAGCTTCCTGACTGAGTGTACTCACGTTTTGATGTAGATCTGGCATGACCTTCTGTATTTTCGTAAGTTGAATCTTCCCGTTGAGAAGCATTAGCACGGGATCCTGGTCTCCGTGACTGAGTTAAGGGAGCAGTCTGAGCACACAGCTGTGTGTATACTGCGTTTAGTGCCCCTTGAGACCTAACGTACCAGGAAATTGGAGTTTCTCCTGGCGGCAGAATTGATTGGGCAGGGTTTGCTGGTAACACTCCTGGAGTGACAGGGTCGTTTGCTCGATTGGACTGAACTTCGTTATCATCCGAGGCATCTTCTGGGATTCCTTCCACTTGAAAATTGTTCCCGACGTTCGGTCGAGGACCGACTTGCCGATGAGATGATGAGTTTTTTGCCATGTTTAAAATAGAGTATGAAAAGAACTGAATCGAAACGAGATGAAAACTGATAAGACAGAGGCCCCACGGTGGGCGCCAATGAAGAAACACTAGATAAATGGTCGGAACCGAGATATCTAGGGGGTTTGAATCCGCATAAAAGGTTAGTTTCCTCTCGATTGATTCAGGTACAACTGATCTTCTCCTACGATAATTCTGCAAAAACGAGCACCGTTAGCCTCGCCAAGGGGAGAAGAGGGTTCTCTCCTTGACCCAACTCCAGTGTGAGAATAAGTATGGGTAATGAGGAAGAAGATGTATTTGAGAAGTGTGTGTAACTTGAATTCATACCTGGGTTGTTTCTCATATTTATAGCCGGGATTCGTTTAGGCGGGAAAACCCGTTAGTGAAAAGTTGACGGAAGATGCTAACCCCGTAAGCGGTTACATTTCCTTCCGTCAAGCTCCTCGATCCGACGTGAGAGCACACGGATCGTGGCTTAGATCGAAGGCTGGGGATTTGCCACGTGTAAAGTGATCAAGTGGAGATTACTTTTCAATTGCATGCTTTCGTTGTGAATTCAGGGATGCTTGAGATGGTGACACGTGTCCAGACGATTGTAACCGTCTTGGTGGTGCACGATTGCATTTCTTCTAGAAGATTGCTGCAGTAATCTGGTGTGGCACCTTATTGTGTGGAGACAGCTGGACAAATAAATCTCAAGTCTGAGCAAATAATATCCAGGTCTGGATATTTAGGCGGAAGTGTTTACTTCAGGATTTTCATCCTTTGTCTATGGGAGAAAGCGCAAGGATTTATGATTTCCTTTGGGTGCACGAGTGTTGACTGTTGACTGTTCTTTAAGTCTTTACTTGTGAGACCAGTGCGCGAGGAACAAGGCTGGAAAGTAAGGTTGTGGTATGGTCCCAGGCACTTATTATGAGGTTTTTGGGACCTTACCCCTTCAAGTCCCCCCAGTCTAGTGTTGTACTTATGCAAATAAGTAGAGCACTGGACTTATGAGAGGAAAGCTTTTGGGCGCGAAAGTAAGAAAACTTCTAGAAGAAGATTCATTTTGATTACTGTAAAGATTTTTGAAAATCTTTGACTTTAAATGAGGCTGGTACAGTGAACCTGGGTGACAGCCTGTTACTGTCAGTTGTTTTTTACTGCTCGTGTCTTGCACGCGCGCATGTAAACGCGTTTGGTTCTTACTTTCTCTGCTGCTTGGAGAACTGTGATATCCGAAAAAGGTGCTCAGGCGGTTACCGATGCTATTTATGGCGGTGAGTATACGTTTGAGTAACCTCTTCTGTGTAATCATTATTTTGTTGAAACTTTCCCCGTTCCTTTCTTTTAGAAAAAGCTTTATCATTCCTTCTTCTTATGTCAACCGGAGAACATCGAGAAGATCTTTCTGAAGAAATGTCGACTGAACTTCCATCATTAAACTGGCCTAGAGCGACCTTTGATGGTTTGGTTCGGAATTTCAGATTTCCAGAGAACTGGGGTGCTCTGTACCCTGAAGAGGGGCAAACTGCAGCAGATGCTCCAGCTGGGTATATTACCATTTTTTGGGATTTTTTTATGTGAAGGTAACTTTCGTTTGCCTGTCACTAAATTTTTTCATGAAATCCTTGTGTTTTACAACCTGCACATCTCCCAACTTCATCCTATTGGCATGGTTAGGGTTCAACGTTTCGAATTCGTGTGTCGGACAATGCATATTGAGCCGACTGTTCCCCGATTTAGGGTTTTCTATCAAATGCATTGTACCCAAGGGTTTTACTCGCTGATTGAGATTTATACTTGCTCAGGTAAATACTTTTAACTTATGTTCCCTTATATGGGCTTGGGGTACGGTATATAAAATACCGCTTGGTCGGGCATTGAATTTTTAATCATATAAAGGTTAATTTATTGAGATGACCCATTTAAACTGTTTTGTTTGCTTAAAGCCTTTGGGGGGTTAATGACCATGTCCCGGATATCGTTGGCATCATTCATTGAAATGGCCACGACCTAAGCACGGGGTATAGGCATACACCTGCCAGTGCGTATATATATAAAAAGGTATAACCGACGGTTCGAGAATAACTCGCCGCGGGATTATATCATGTGGTGTGTCTATTAATCTTTAACCCAGTATTCAGCCCGGGCTACGGAACGTATAAGGAACATGTAATTCTTTTACAAGTTTATATATAAATAATTATCCCAAGTTATAAAAGATATTTTGTGCCTTGTGCATTCAAATCAATTTTCTTAAACATTTTCAAAATGAGTCGGTTAATTGTATTTACCAGTGTAAACTGACATATTTTCCAAAAAGGCTAAGTGCAGGTACTAAACGGAATAGGCTGGCTACTTCTAGCATCAATAAAGAGTCTTGCAAGCTTAGATGTTATAAATCTGCTGAACAATGTTTCTTGTTAACTTTGATCCGCCTGTGGATCCTTTACAACTGTTTTGTAATAAATGATATTACTTTCATTCGGTTTGTAATGATTTTACCTTACGACTTCCGCTGTGTATATAAACTGTGATAAACTGTCTATGATGATATCAACTACGTCACGATACTCCCCACCGGTAATACGTGGAAATATCGGGGTGTGACAGTCAGGGTCTTGTCTGACCATGGTGCCTTGTCCAGCCGACACGAGGCAGTGGTCAGCGTTCTGTCGTTTTCTATAAAGTCAGCATGATTCCTGCACATTTGGACTCATTCCAAAGACCAAGATTTGCTGGGATCTTCACACATACCTTAAAAGGTATATTCCAAAGAATGTTTCTCAACAACCATTTACTCTTTGCCACTTTTGTCACTTACCTTCTTCTCCAAAACTCTTCGACCTCCATTAAAGCTTGAAACATTCAAAACTTCAAGCTTTATTGTAGTATTTGCAAGGTTCTTTGTCACACCCCAACCAATGGCGGAATCATCGGGGTGCGGCACTAGGCGAATCATATTACTCAAGAGAATACATAACAACTATTTAGTGATAATATTTAATGCGTTCATTATCCCATACTAATAAACAATATCTCAACAAACAGTTATACACATTTCATGTCTCTCAAACAATACAAAATCCGACAACCTAGATTTTTAAGTGAGTTTCTAGACTTCCTAATCTTGTTTCATGATAACCTGCGATTAACCTGCAACATACGTTAAAATAAAGTCAATACATAAAGTAAAGGTGAGTACACAAGTTTGCGTGGCATATAGTATAAAAAGTGTTTACGCATAACCTGCATGTAACACGTAACGGGCGAAGCATGTAACTATCAATCAATGATACCACCTAGCCACAAGACTGCGTTGTAGTGTATGAGCGACACATGTTCAGCGAACATGTGAAGTAAAGTAATGTGATCCCTAGCTACCCCTGTCCACGACAGGTGCTGAGTCCAAACTATAGTACTATCGTTGCTAGAGGCGGTCTAGTGTAACACTGTATAGCATAGTACAAGCATTCAAAATCACGTATAACATACGGGAGCGGTTAGCGTTTAGAAAGTGTTTGCGTTGTGTGTTGTGTTTTGATATAGAACGTATGTAACACCCAAAAGTGCGTTAAGTGAAAATGGGTTCGAGTATACTCACAGTGTGTGTTTAGCAAGTAAACACAAGTTGGATTGGATTGAAGGGAGCGCGTTGAGTTAGCCTGTGTACGAAAACATAATCATAAGTCATTGAGCAGAGTGTTGAATGGTTTAAGTGTTCGACAGGTGATCCGAACGGATGGGTTCTGTCCGAGCGGATGGTCATCCGAGCGGATGGCCATTCGAACGGATGGTCATTCGAATGAGATGTGATTGTTTGTGAAAATCATTAAAATTCGAAGTTTCGTTAAATCGTTTGAACAATAGATAATATAAATGTCAGGTCATCTGAGCGGATGGTCATCCGGACGGATGGCCAATCGAACGGGTGATCTGTAGTTTGAAATTTTGTAAAATTTTCCAAGTAAAGGTTTTGAGTAAACGGAGACGGCGTGACGACGTGTCAAACAACGGAAACGTACCAAGTCCAGTTCATTCAGTCGGATGGTCTCAGCCCATTCGAACAAAACTCACAGTCCTTGATGAATATTCATGTTTGACCCGTTAATCGGTCCATCTCTCCGGTGGAAATCCGTTTTCAAGCCGGCTCTCGACTAAGAAACGAGTAGAGAGTCTGAACGAGTCCAGATTCCATCAGTTTTGTGTAGAAAAGTGAAGAAAAGTTCAAAACAGATGAACAAGTGTTGAAATCTTGTTGTGTTTAAGTTGCAAAGTGTGAAATCCTTTAGATCTAGAACCAATCTCGACCAAATGGTATTCCATAACAGTTTGCCTGAGCAAAACGGGTGGAAACCACCTTCAAGAGGTCCGAATCAGTTATTTCAGGGAAAAAGTTAGTGTTTGTGTGTGATTTTGATGAAGAAGATGATGTAGAATCGATTAGAGGTGAAGATTAGCGAAGATTTGAGGGAAAAAGCTTACAAATTGGCCTTGATTCGCGATTGAGAGCTTGGGAGTGGATGAGAGTATCAAAGTGTGAGAATGAGGGCGTACGACTAGTATTTATAGGGGGAGAGTGAGATTCGGGCGTACGACTATCTATCTTAATTTCTAGTTTGTAATTTTATTTTTTTAGGAACTATGTATTTTGCACTCTTAATGAATAATGGTTTAAATTATTGTATGGTGTTTGGATGATGTTATAATGGTTTAACAAATGAGAAAAGATGGAGGTTACCAAGGGAACGTTAAAACCACACCCCATGCATGAAAACAGAGCTTTCCGTCAACTTTTCCAGCATTACAGCAAGTTCAGCACGGGGCCGTGGTCAGCCCAACACGCTCTGCGCCCAGGTTCTGCAGAAAAAAGTCCCAGTTCAGGTAACTGGCCACGGGCCGTGATCGCTGAACACGCCTCGTGGCCAGCCTTCTGTTACATTTTGATACTGGCGAGCTGATCACGGGGCCGTGCCCGGACCACACAGGGCCATGGCCAGACGCCCAATAACAGAAAATCTTGCTTTTAAACACCTTTTACGCATTCGAATCAACCTAAAAACTTATTTTTGGGACACATTGAGGACAATGTGTAATTTAAGTGTGTGTGTGTGTGGGGGGGGGGGTTGCTAAAACCTTGAATCTTGCAAGTCTTAATAACAAGCCTTACATAAAACTCTATTGGAACCGCTAATCACCCTAATTTTTTTCCAAAATTTTCATTTTTTTTACTTGTCTTAGTTTAATTCGGGAATAACAAGTTCTAAAAAGGTTATATTTATACAAATTTACAACCGATAGCGTCGTGATAAAAAGAACCAAATAAGAAAATTATGAAAAGGCATGACAAATCTAATTAAAATTTGATTATATATACTTGATCACATTATAAAACCCATTCCAACAACAAGTGAGTTTTGAGCCTTTATTGAGCATACATGCATATATCTTTAAACTAAATGCTCATTTTTCGTTTCTTGTGTGAATAGCCGCTTGGTTCTTATGACTCTAGAACTTGCCACGACGATACATTCCTGACTTTTACCAACTTGAACCCAAGTAAGTAAATGATAGAGGCATTAGGAATAACCCATTTTCCTTTCAACACCATTATTTTTCATTTATTTCATCACCTACCCAAAAATCCCCCTAGTTAACCCCTTTGAGCCTAAACCTTTTCATTTCAAAACCCACAAACAAACACCCTTTACCCACCAAAACCTTTTTCTTTTCGACCACTTTGTTTTAGTAAAAAGCTCGTTTATTTTGTTACATGAAAAAAAAAACAAATGAAAGTCTTACAATAAACAAATAAGTTCCTCAAAGAAATTTTGTTTGGATATGCTTAGTTTGAATAAAAGTCACAAAAACGAAAAGTTTTACGACGACCGACGCTTTTTACGCTTTTCGCCATTTTGACTAACCACTAACCAAAACCACCTACCCTTAGCCCAAGCCTAACCCTTCCCCAAGTCCTCTTGATATTTACGAAGGTTTATAGTTAAAAAGGAGGAGGATTGATCGCTTGGCAAGCATATGGTAGAAGTAAGTTCCATGCCGGTCTCGAGTGTTTCACAAAAATACACAAATCGGCCGAGTGTTGAGTGATCTCCCGTGAGGTATGTGAACTTGTATATAAATGGAATTTTAAAAAGGCATGTTATGCTCAAATAAGTAATTTTTCTTATAAAATGTTCTAAATAAATCATGACAAATAGGACTGTAAATAAAATAAAAATAGAACTTAATAAAGACCTTGGATTCCCGACACACAAGATGAGCCCAAAAACTTCTCCTCTACCTCTTCCATTTGGGTGTGTAAAGCCACATATTAACGAGTTTTGCTTGAGGACAAGCAAAGATTCAAGTGTGGGGGTATTTGATGTGTGCAAAATGCAACATATAAATTACATCAAATGAGGCATAAAACTAACCATTTTTAGTACTAATATTGGAAAAAGCATGTTTCTTTCTTCCTTTTGAATTTACAGGACCAAATGAGCTTAACCGAACAAAAGGAGCAAATAAGCAGCCAAAACCAACATACATACTAAAAGAAGGAATAAACGTGACATGCCCGACCCCTCGGCAGCATCCCCAAAGGAAAAACAAGGCAACAGAAGCCTGACCACGGGGTCGTGCCCAGCTGGGCATGGGGAGTGGTCAGGACCATGCACAAAAGACAAACCTGTAGAAGCTTCCACGCCCACCACGGGGGCGTGCCCAACTCAGCACGGGGCGTGGTCAATTCAAAGATACGCAGAATCTTGATAGATCTTGATAGTACAGATACGAGTTAACCACGGGGTCGTGCCTAGGAGACACGGGGCCGTGTGGGGCCCCCTTTTTACACTTCAATTAATGAAGGAAAAGAAAAGACTGGCCACGGGGGTGTGCCCGCTGGACACGAGGTCATGGCCAGAACTCTGTGTAGGCTATAAATAGGGGTGCTTGGTTCACTTGAAAGACGTCCTTTGGCAAACCACTACTCTCCCACTTTGCCACCACTCTACCACCACTACAACACCAACACCCACCATCATCATCCGCCGTCCATCTTTAGAGTGTGTAGTAGTCTCGGGATCCAAGATTGATTGTAAGTGTTCTTGCCAATCAAAGGCCATGTTTGGTTAAGCCTCTTACATCACTTGGTGAAGACAAGTCTTTATCGTATTACTTTTGATTTTTAATCTTTCGACACTTTTTATTTAGGTTTGTGTTAATGACTTTAATAACTAGTTTCTTATGCTGAAGGTGGATTTTCTTTATCATTTTTCTGTGATGTCTTGAAGTTACTTTACTGTCTATATAAAGTAAAAGATTGCATCATTCATGTCTTTACGGTGTATATAAAGGCATGTTGACTACCTGGTCGGGGTTAAGGGAATGGTTTGGTAAGGTTCTTGCCTTGTTCAGTATAAAGATCCTGCAAGAACCTGGTTCAAGCTTACTAGGACCTCCTTCAATACCCACTGGTATTGGATGGCGGGGGTACGAATAGCTTGAACCCCTCATATGTAAACTACTATTAATACGTTTAACTGGCTTCTTGGGATTGTATCCTTGCTGACTCAAACCACTTAGCTGAGGGTAACGTCACCTTCAAAAGCGGGGCCTACTACTATAACTAAGATAATCTCTTAAAAAGTCTGAAAGTGCGAAAATCATCAAAGGATACATCAAAGGCGAGTCGGATCCAAGTGATTCTATCTTGTCTATCTGTTTTTATTTTATTCATCTTTGCATTTTTAGTTTTTTTTTTATGTTTCAAAACTTTTCTCAAAAATTTAGATTGATTAGACGTTAAGGATAAATCGGTATTAAAAGCTCTTATGTCCTTGGACGACATTAGTATCTTACCAACGCTATACTACGCTCGCGATGGGTGCACTTGCCCAAGTGTGTGTTTAGTGTTAGTAGAATATCGAGTTTTATAAATTTAAAACTTGACTAATGTGTAAAATGGGCTCAAAATATTAATAAAATCATATCACGCTTCGCACACACCAATACCCCCAATGATGCATATGACTTTTACAATCGCTATGCATTTTTACATGGATTCGAAATACGTATTTCTTCGGCATTTAAAAATAAGACAACAAATGAGCCTTATCGAAAGAAATACGTATGCAACAAACAAGGTTTTAAGGACATGAATTGTAATAGTTCTAAAGGAAATATTAAGAAACGCCATAGAGATTTAAGGACCGGATGTGAAGCGTTTATTCGGATTTCGAAAACTAAAGATGGGAAATGGTTAGTGGATAAATTTAATGATTCACATAATCATGAGCTAATCGTCACTCCAACGAAAGTATTAAAACACCGGTCCCATGGGAAGTTTCACAGCTCAATGGCATGCAAAGCTCTAGTGACAAACCTTTGCCAATCCGGTTTGAAACCTTCTCAAATCAAGAAGGTAGTAAATACTATGAAAGATCCACATGAAAATGATGTTACATCGAAGCAATGTGTAGTAGATAAACGAAAAGAATACAAAGGTAAGGAATTCTATGGACTTATTAAATATTTCCAAGATAAATTATTAGAAGACCGTAATCTTTATTTTGTTGTGGATTTATTTGATGATGGGTCTCCAAGAAATATTTTTTGGGCAGACGGGAGATCAAGGGACTCGTATATTAAATTTGGAGACGTTTTTGTGTTTGATGTCATATACATGACCAAAAAATTTATGATGCCATTCGCTCCATTTCTATTCGTGATCCACTAGTTCATACGAATACTAAAGGTCGTCCCAAAAGTGCAAGCAGAATCAAATCTTCCCTAGAAGCACCTAAAAAGAGAAGTTGTTCTTTCTGCAAAAAAGTGGGTCATTACATCAACGAATGTCCGGAAAAGAAGGTAGGATTTGTATTTATTAATATACGATGACCATTTTTTTGGTCATTATAATTCTCATATTTACCTTTTTTTATTCAGGAACTTGAGTCTGAACTAGAGAGAGAGGGATGAGTAGTGCAGCAGAGTCTAAACTAGAAAGAACGATGAGGTGTGCGTCAGCTTGAAGTCCAGTAGAATAGCATATACTAAGATTTTGGTTTCATTAAAAGTCGAGTAGATACAAAGACTTGGGTTTTTTTGGTCATTATAATTCTCATATAAAATGACACGGGTCAAAAGTGCCAATAAGTAGTGAATTGAAGTTAAACGGGTCAAAATAAGAAGGTAAAATAAAACGGGTCAAACGTGCCAAAAGTGGTGAATTAAAGTTAAATCGGTCAAAATATAGAAAATTAAAATGACACGAGTCATATATGCCAAAATGTGACGAATTAAAGTTAAATCGGTCAAATTATAACAATGAAAAAGAAACGGGTCAAACATGCTAAAATATGATGATATAATTTGTGATGAGTGAATACATAACAATTAAAAATAAAACGACTCAAACACGCCAAATATCGATATGAAGGTCGGCTCTGCTTGATCACAACAGGAACAATTATTAGACCAAAATTTAGTGAAACTACAATGTCATGAATAAATTTATATTAAATAGCATCCCATTACAAATTACTATCTACAATGCTCAACGATACTAATTACATGAAAATCACCTAACTAAATAAAGTACACAACGTATATTATCATGAAAAGTGAGCAGCCATTCATATCATCAGCCCTACAATAGGTGTATGTTGATATATCGTCCAGAGTAACGTCCAAATTTTTCCCCATCTAATTGAAAATATTCATACTCAAGAGGCACTAGAAGACCGGGCAAGAAAATTCACTATAGGCGAGCCCATTGAAACAGTTCTGGACAGCAAGTGTCACCTTCTGATAATGCCATATAAGGATCTGCAAAAAAAGTTTAGAAGATCAAGACCATTTCAGACAATTTGGAAAGAAACATTAATCTTTTTTTTTCTATCTTTTGAGTTTAATATATGTAAGAACCTTACCGGATCAATTACAAATATAACTCTTCACTCTTCAACACACATGGAAGCTGTTATGGTTATTTGTCCCTAGAAAAAAAAATGTTAATCAAACCCCACAAATAAGATAAGAACCATCGTTTAAAAGAACACTCGAGGCGTCCGTTTTGAGGCGCCCCTCGAGGCGGAACAGTGATGAATTGTACATGAGGCGGCGCCTCAGTGCCAGTTACTATACGTACGCCTCAGTGGTACGAGGCGGACGTTTCGTTTCGAGGTGGAATGGTAAATGTAGACATTTACACAAACACATAATGTGCATAATCAAACACAATTAGTTAGATCATGATCTTATAATAAACCTTTCAACTCTAAACATCAGGTTCATCAGATTATTACTAGATTGAAAAAAAATATTGAGAAATGAAACTTGGGCTTTAAACTTTCTATTTCCCTGTATGTTTGATCAATAAGTATAAGAAAGCACATTAAACACAAATTCTTAAACACAAATTCTTGAATACAAATTCCTAAATAGGCCAATCGAAACAAATCTACAAGAAGTAGGAATCTATATTATTCAGATACAACTCGGAATCGAGTTAACACTATTAGCCAATCAACCAAATTACGCAACAAGTAGGAGGTAACAATTGACAAGATCAAGCTTTTGTGATGTAAATCTTAATAAATCTAAGTATACCAACTGGAATTAAAGAAAAGCACTTAAAACACAAAAGTTATATGAAAAAAGTTGTTGCTCTGAGTACGATGATCTGAGAAATCGAAGGAAAAAGAACGACATCGATAGGTAGTGAAGAAGTTTGACTTACCATCATAACATTCAGTTTGCTCGGCGAGGTTAGCAGTATAGATGGAGATATCCCAATTGAGAGAAGCCATGGGTTTGGATCTGTGAGAAGGAGAGGAGGTTTTGTTTGGTTCTGTGAGATGATGAGGAGTTTGGTTTTTTTCTCGTTTGAAGAGAATAAAGTGGGGATTTAATTTTTTTTTTATCAAAACTACGTAGTTTTGGATGGTTTTACATCTAACCTAAGAGCATTCACATCCAACCCACTAAAATATGTGAGTGTAGTTTTTATAATATAAAAAGTATAAAAAGTGGTTGTGAGTGGAGGAGAGAGAAAATGTTACTGTTCATCTGTATATTTGAGGGGACACTGTTCACCTCCTACAATTTTTAATATATTTTGAAAGTGGTTATGAGTGGAGGAGAGGGAAAAGTTAATGATAAAGGTATAAAAGAATATTATTTAATTGAAAATGAGAGAGAAGATGTAGTGTTTTTTAGGGTGAAAAAAATAATGGAATAGATGTGAATGCTCTTAGTCGTGAAACAACCCCATACTCACTCTCCCCATATAATATAATATAATATAATATAATATAATATAATATAATATAATATAATATAATATAATATAATATAATATATAATACGTTAATTTCTCAAAAATATAATATAATATAATATATATAATACGTTAATTTCTCAAAACATGTGAATAGTGTCATGCTAAATAGGTTAAAGTCGAAGAAAACTAGCCAAACTAATAGATTTAGTTTTTTAATAAGAAAGGTTACTTCTACCCTATATTACACCAATTAAATAACTCTCCTTGCCTAATTCAAACATAGGATCTTCCCTCTAAGATTATAGAGAGTGGGAGGGAATTAAGAAGGGGCATTAGGCATAATGTGACAGGCACGTCAGCAAGGGGGCGTGGTAAAAAAAAAAAAACGAACTGGGAGGGGCGTGAAATTGGTGTTTTAAAAAATAAAACTAAAAATAAACCAATTAAAACAAATCCAAACAACACCCAACAATCAAGAGTCTCCACCTCATGAAGCATTCCTCCATATTTCTCCTGCCCCCATCTCCACGCCACCAGCATGGTGGAGCCTTCCACATCACCACAACACCTCCCATTCTATGTGCTTAGGCATGATGACCCTCTACCTTGAGGGTTAGCCCCACATTAACTTTTTTTTTTGAACGTCAAACATAAGAATCGCTGGGTACTCCGTACGCGGCATCCATTGGACGAAAGGTAGCCCGCGGCAGCCCAACCTGCACGCACGGAGCCCTTAGCCCACCATGCCACCAGTTCCGGGGAAAACCCGACCCTGCACCCGCCCGAGGGCACGACAATGCAAAGCCGGTAAAACCCGGGTGGATCAGGAATCGAACTCGAGACTTTTCGGTCAGAAGTCTTCCCTCATTTCCATAACCACTTAGCTATAAGCCCAGGGTCCCCATATTAACTATATACACATCTATTAATAAAAGTTTGCATTTTTCTTTTAAAGTTAGAGAAATTAAATACAAAGAATACGTATTCTTTCGGTTAAGTTCTAACTTTACCAATAGAAAAACCGTATGAGTAATCACAAGCTTCACATGATGAGAGCGGGAGATGCAACCATCAATCACATGGTTGTCCACCGCCTTTATACTTTTAGGTTTAATATTAAAGTATTTACTATATACTTAACTAAGAGACTCTTTGGCAACATCTGAATGGTTAAGTACAAAACAAGTAAGATGTCTGAACCATTAAGTGCTGCAGTAAGAAGTCTGAACCATTAAGGGCTAGTATAAAGCTTAAGCGTTCAGAGGCAAATGTAAGACCAATTCAGATTAGAGGTCTTAACAATTCAGACTCAGTATAATGCTTAACCATTCGGAAAAAATAGTCTGAACCATTAAGTGTTAAACCAGTAAGAGGTCTGACCCATTAAGAGCCGCATTAAGAAGTAAACAAACAACCCCTAAAAGTACTACATAAATACAAGAACATGTAAGCATCTTCGCGTTCGGATACATGTACATTTTTCAACAACTATAATAAAATGTCATCATTAATGTTAATGACTCCTATGACTTGTATAAAATGTGACATGCTTTATTACCAATTCATTAAAATGCCAAAATTACAAATTACAAACAAGTGGTAGGTAAACGGGTAACAAGCTGCGCTGCAACCCTATTTTTGAACCGCGTAAAGTCATACCGCTAACAATTTGTGTTACGTATTAGTTTACAGATAAAATCGTTTAACCAGACTCGTATTAATGTAAACCAAACATAACTTGAGTAATATGTTTATTCGAACCCTCTAATATGCACAATAATCAATTATCGTATTCTAAATTAAACGGAGTCATATTTAGGTGGTGTTTGTTTTTTCAGATGCAAAAGGTCTGCAGTCTGCGGACCACATCTACAGGCATCTGCAGGAGAAGAGATGGACCAAAGGTCTGCAGTCTGCAAGGAGAAAAGGGTTTGTTTTTTTTACTTCTACAAAAACCCCTCATTTTTAATAAAAAAAAATGAAAGCCCTAAAATCTCTACTCCTCCACTATTCCACTCCTCTCGATCTCTCTCCCTCCCCTCATTTTTAACAATCAGTCACACCCACCTCCACTCCTCTCGATCTCTCTCCCACTCCTGCTGGTCTGGTCCGACAAATCCCTCACCCTCTCGCCCCTCTCTCAGTTCCGACGGGGATAATAGCCGGCCAAAGATGATGTAGCCGGTGGTTCACCAGCGACGGCAGGCGGCGGCATAGGTGGATTTTCGGTTTATTTTGATTTGATTCGAGTTGCAGCTCAAATCCGGCTTCAGGTTCATCCAGTTTAGGGGTGTAATTGTATTTATATAGGCGGAGATGTGGGGGTGGAGGTGGTGGTGGTGGTGGTGGTGGTGGAGATGTGGTGGTGGAGGTGGTGGCGGGGATGCAGAGAGTGGCAGAGATGTGGTGGTGGAGGTGGAGAGTGGCTGTGTTTTGAAAGAGAGAAGAAGTGAGAAGAGGTGGGCTTATGTTTGCGTGGGGAAGAGGTGAGGAAGAGGTAAAAGATGAGAAGTGCTTTTGGAAAACAAACAAGCTGCAGGACCTAAAGGTCTGCGCGACGCAGACATAAGTGGCCAGAAGTGCTTCTGGCCAAAAAACAAACAGCACCTTAGTCTATCTAAGATTCTTTGAAATTAATTTCGAAGTGTGAACATGCTGATTTTACGTATAGTTATAATATTAATTTTACAAAGAATCTGTTGACTGCAGCCTAAAAAGGTGAATATAATTACGGATGGATGAAATGAAAACAGTGTTAAAATAATTTCTCATAGTGTAACGTTTTATTATTATATTACCGAGTTTTATTAGCACCTAATATCAACATCAATTGATTAATAACTAGTGAAATTCCGCCGCGCTACGCGGCGGGAATTTCATCTTCGCTTCCCCGCGCTACGTGGCGGGAATTTCATCGGTATCGGTTCATTTTGTTATGATATCGCTACGGTAGTGATACATCTTATAACAAATGAAAGAGAAAATACAAAAAGAAAGGGTCATAATACACCCAAAAGAATGTCGACGCTTGGTTTATACCGATAGATAAATATAAAAAATCGAAACAACGTGTATCAATACTGATGTCGTTCGATTAGAATTGTTATAATACTGATATTGTATTACCCGAAAACTTTAAATGTTTATTAATAACAAAGTTTAAGCAATTTAAAAAGGATATATATTAATATTGATTGTTATAATCATTAATCATAAGAATTTATAAATTTAAGTGTAAATTTAGAATAGTAAAAATATATATACAAACTGATGTTTAACTATTAAGAATATGGCCAATGATCTCTAGATCAAGTGGTGGAATGTTTGCATTTCTCTTGAGAGATGCAGGTTCGACTCCCACTTGGTGCAGAGTGAGGCACCGGTTGGCAATGATAGGAGACCCAGGGAACCTGGGTTAGATCCTTGAGCCAAACGAGTTTTACCGGTAACTTCACTGCCGTGCCTACGGACGGGTGGGTTACCGGGTTTTCCCCGGAATTGGTGGTGGACTCGGGTTACTCTCGGAGTACCCCGTTTTTCCGGTGGGTGCCCCGAGAGTGCTCGTGATTGAGTTTGTTGGCCGTTAAAAAAAATTACATATGACATGGATTTAAAATTTCATTTGATACGAATGTCAAAACTTATTAATTTGAGTTTATTTTCTGCTTCTTTCTTTCTTTATTGAGACCTGTAATTTACCTTTCATTCCGATTTACTTTCTCCACACTTCCTCCACATATATTGCATAAATTTGTTTAACCAAACCAGAGGCGGTTTTAAAGCTTGATAACCGCCTATCGACAACATCAATGTTGTATCTCCTTCTCATGCCTGTGTTGGATTTTCTTTCATCTGCAATTGCTGATAACCTAAGATGACCAACCACGGCGGCGCATACAGTTCATCTGTTCCGAACTTCCGATACGACCGCCGCTACTTCAGCAAGATCGAACCCTACAGTGGCGGAGACATATCAGGTTTCATTCCAGTCACCAATGGTTCCGGTCACATGCGGCAATAGATCTAGGGTTCCAACTTGATATCCGGTCACCTCTTTTCGATTTAACTTTTGTTTCTCAATAAATCAATACCTGATGATGCATATGGAGCCTAGGTTTACCGCCGTAGAAGTTCCTCTTTGTTTTACCATTTGCAACGTGGTGGTGATCGACCTTGTGCTTGTATTATAACCATGGTAATTTCTGACGTAACAAAGAGAAATGTTGTAAATTTCAATGGACTGTAATGAAGTGAAAACTAAAGCGCAAAACTGATACAGTAACCGGCAGATGTAGGTGGGGAAAATTGGCAAACCGGAACTGTTCCTAAGACATTTCAGCTTTTGTTATTATATAAAATAAATCAATAACTGATGATGCATATGGAGCCTAGGTTTACCGCCGTAGAAGTTCCTCTTTGTTTTACCGTTTGCAACGTGGTGGTGATCGACCTTGTGCTTGTATTATAACCATTGTAATTTCTGACGTAACAAAGAGAAATGTTGTAAATTTCAATGGACTGTAATGAAGTGAAAACTAAAGCGCAAAACTGATACAGTAACCGGCAGACGTAGGTGGGAAAAGATGGCAAACCGGAACTGTTCCTAAGACATTTCAGCTTTTGTTATTATATAAAATAAATCAATAACTGATGATGCATATGGAGCCTAGGTTTACCGCCGTAGAAGTTCCTCTTTGTTTTACCGTTTGCAACGTGGTGGTGATCGACCTTGTGCTTGTATTATAACCATGGTAATTTCTGACGTAACAAAGAGAAATGTTGTAAATTTCAATGGACTGTAATGAAGTGAAAACTAAAGCGCAAAACTGATACAGTAACCGGCAGATGTAGGTGGGGAAAATTGGAAAACCGGAACTGTTCCTAAGACATTTCAGCTTTTGTTATTATATAAAATAAATCAATAACTAATGATGCATATGGAGCCTAGGTTTACCGCCGTAGAAGTTCCTCTTTGTTTTACCTTTTGCAACGTGGTGGTGATCGACCTTGTGCTTGTATTATAACCTTGGTAAATTTCTGACGTAACAAAGAGAAATGTTTTAAATTTCAATGGACTGTAATGAAGTGAAAACTAAAGCGCAAAACTGATACAGTAACCGGTAGATATAGGTGGGGAAAATTGGCAAACCGGAACTGTTCCTAAGACATTTAAGCTTTTGTTATTATATAAAATAAATCAATAACTGATGATGCATATGGAGCCTAGGTTTACCGCCGTAGAAGTTCCTCTTTGTTTTACCGTTTGCAACGTGGTGGTGATCGACCTTGTGCTTGTATTATAACCATGGTAATTTCTGACGTAACAAAGAGAAATGTTGTAAATTTCAATGGACTGTAATGAAGTGAAAACTAAAGCGCAAAACTGATACAGTAACCGGGAGATGTAGGTGGGGAAAATTGGCAAACCGGAACTGTTCCCAAGACATTTCAGCTTTTGTTATTATATAAAATAAATCAATAACTGATGATGCATATGGAGCCTAGGTTTACCGCCGTAGAAGTTCCTCTTTGTTTTACCGTTTGCAACGTGGTGGTGATCGACCTTGTGCTTGTATTATAACCATTGTAATTTCTGACGTAACAAAGAGAAATGTTGTAAATTTCAATGGACTGTAATGAAGTGAAAACTAAAGCGCAAAACTGATACAGTAACCGGCAGACGTAGGTGGGAAAAGATGGCAAACCGGAACTGTTCCTAAGACATTTCAGCTTTTGTTATTATATAAAATAAATCAATAACTGATGATGCATATGGAGCCTAGGTTTACCGCCGTAGAAGTTCCTCTTTGTTTTACCGTTTGCAACGTGGTGGTGATCGACCTTGTGCTTGTATTATAACCATGGTAATTTCTGACGTAACAAAGAGAAATGTTGTAAATTTCAATGGACTGTAATGAAGTGAAAACTAAAGCGCAAAACTGATACAGTAACCGGCAGATGTAGGTGGGGAAAATTGGCAAACCGGAACTGTTCCTAAGACATTTCAGCTTTTGTTATTATATAAAATATATTCGTTTGAATAAAATCTTCTAGAAAAGTTTTGATTAATAATATATTATTGCGAGAGTTAAACCCAATCTTTAAGAAAAACTAATAGCTAGACTACTCCTACTTAGAGGTGTACAAAAAAACGGGTTCTAGAACCGAAACCGGAAAAAAACCGAAACCGATTTTTTTAACCTGTTTTTTATAACCGGTTTTTTTTAACCGTCGGTTTTTATACCGGATACTATTCTTGACTTCAAAAACCGGTTATTAAAAAACCGGTTAAAACCGGTAAAAAACCGTTTTTTTTTGGGAAAAACCGGTCCCAACCGGTTATACCGGTTATTGTTTTGGACCTCAAAAACCGGTTAGTAACCGGAACCGGTTATTAAAAAAGAACGGTTTTTATTTTAGGTGAAATAACCGAAACCGGTTAATAACCGAAACCGGTTATTTGAAAAAAAACCGATTTATACACATCTACTCCTACTAGTGTTATTTTTTTCAAGCAACCCAACGTGTTAGTTATATGACATATTTTGATTGGTTTATTTCTTATGAAAAAGGCACAATTGTTTGACACAAAAGTATACTTAATGCAAGAAGTAAAGGGAAAGATTTGCCTATATAGGTGCACAATTACAATTTTTTTTTTTAAAAGTAAACTTTATTAAAACACAAGCCACCTCAAACCGAGACAACCAAAAACAACATTACAAATTTACATCAATCTGTCCAAGACGTAGAAAGGTAAACTTCATTACACCAATTTACAAATATACATTTTTTTCATGGTATGTATGAATTACATTTACTCCTTAAAATATTCATTACTCTATATACTTTCCTATTGGTCTCCACTTGTCATTTTATCCCACTTCATCTCATCTCAATTTCAAATACATTTGCCCCCATCACTATAAGAATCCCCATTCCGTTACATACCACATTTCTACACATTCAAAACATCATGGAACAACATTTACAAGAAAAAACATTAGCCAAAAACCAAGAATCCGAATTCCAAAACGACGACGTTGAAGCTCTATCTCTATGTGATCTTGCCACCAACGAACCCGATGATCCACAACAACAGTTGTTCGACGAGGCCGAATTTGATTTCGCTTTCGGCTACGGCTCAAACTCAAGCCAGCCAAAAAATAATATGTGCAGCGCGGATGAGCTGTTTTTCGGTGGTCGAATTCTTCCGTTACGCCACTCGGTCACTTTACCCTCTCGGTTCATGACCCGTCGGGATGAATTCATATTCACCAGGTCCATATCCGTTTCAATATCCGAACCCGTTAGTGTTGCTACGAGCAGAAGCAGCAGCGCTCGTAGCAGCACGTCACTATCCGAATTCAACGGGTACCGAACCCGAAACCAGTTCCATTCTCACCCAAGTCCCACACCACATGTCCGAACCCGTATCCAAAATTTCGGTAATTCGAACAAATCACTGTCGAAATGGCGGTTTTTGCAGTTGGGTCCGTTAAAGCCACAAGAGATCGGGTTGGCGGATCTGAAGAACCGGAGCTTGAGAAGCAATGGGAGTGGTAGGATGATGAAGAATGAAGATGAGAAGAAGAAACATGTGTTGTCGTGTAAATGCAGTGCAGAAGATGTGATTGAAAGTACGGTTTCTTCGAGGATTTCGATGGTCAACGAAAGGAGTTTGAATGAAGAGGAGACAAAGACAAGGTCGAAGGAAAGTAACGTTGGACGGAGGAAACATGTAATGTCACTGTCAGGTCATCATCGGACATCTGAATGGTTGAAGCAGCTTTTTGTTCAAAAAAATGATCCACTTTAGTTTGTAACGGGGAATAATTACCAAAATTCACATATTTATCAATAATTTTTCAGAATTAACAATAATGTGTAGATTTTTTATTTTTACTTTTTTATTAAAGTCGTCTTAGTCTTGGCTCTAAGGTAGTGTTTGGTATGCATGAATGAGGGGAGAAATGGAATGGATGATTACGAGGGAATGAAGAAAAGTGTGTTTGGTTGGTTAATGGAATGGAATCACCCATTCCAAAATGCATTCTATTCCCTCAAAATCATTCCTTCCACCCCTCATGTTTTTTTTCCATTCCATCCCCCCTTGCACCATTCATCAACAACACCACAACCCACCACCTTCGCCACAACCCACCACCACCACCACCCACCACCGACGCCATCGCCATCGCCGCCACCCGCCACTACCTGACCCCGACAGCCACCGCTGCCGCCACCACCCACTCGCCACCGTTATCACACACAGCTGCGACCAACCGCTAACGACACTCGCCGCCGCCGCCCACCACCATCGTCGACGCCACCACCACCGCTACCATTAACCACCGCCGCCGCCACCAACCGCCACCTCTGCTGCCACCCACCACCAACGACCACCTTGCCACCAGCACCACTCGTCGTCGCCGCTGCACCGCCACTCGCCGCCACCACCACCCATCGCCGCCGCCGACACCCATCACCGCCACCTATAACCACCCACAATCACTACCACCGACCACCACCACCACTCACCGCTGATTTTATTACTCCGTTTTTCTTGCCTACAGAACAATACACAATAATAACTCATTTCATTCACACATGGTAACCAAACAAGACATGGAATGGTAATGATCCATTGCATTCCCTCGTCCATTCCATTACCTCGTCCATTCCATTCCTTCGTCCATTCCATTACCCCATACTAAACAGACCCTAAGACTAATGTGTAGATTTTTTATTTTTACTATTTTATTAAAGTCGTCTTATTTTTACTAAGCGGTATGGGGGCCGGCTTAGGCCCGGCGAGGCCCGGCGCCGGTCCCCCACACTGCCCCCTCCCTTCCGTTCCGTCGTCCCCGGCTCACCACAGACAAACTCGACGTACCACTTTCAAACATATAGCCGTTATGTAACGGCTAGAATTATTAAAAAAAAAAAACTTTTTCACTTTAAATATATACTCATTCTTCTTCCATTTTTTATACCATTTCCTCAATATTTCACCCATTCTTCTCCCATTCTCATCCATTTTTATAAAAAAAACACTTCCATTTTTATACCAATCTTTTATAAAAAAATATATTTTCATCCACAATGGCATCTAATTCTTGGTGGTCCTCGTCTTCTTCGGACGAAGAGGAGATGTTTTTTGCAAACGCTGTGGTAAAGGCGGCACGGATTCTTTTGGAGGAGGAAGAGGAAGATGGCTCGTCTGAAAACGTTATTACCAGACGAATACGGATTAACAGACACCGCGAAGGTTTGTCATTAATAAATTGTATATATTTATATATTTCCTCGTATTTATATATTTTTTACGACAGGAGCGCACGAGAAATTGGTTAACGATTATTTTTCGGATGCACCCCTTTACAATGCCGACATTTTCAAACGAAGGTTCCGAATGAGTCACCGGTTATTCACACGGATTGCTGATGATTTGGCGGGGCTAGACCCGTTTTTCACGCAACGACCCGATGCTCGGAATTATGAAGGGTTCACCACGTTACAAAAGTGTACTGCGGCCATTCGCCAATTGGCGTACGGGACAGTGGCCGACGCTTTGGACGAGTACTTACAGATGTCGGCAAGAACTTCGCTGGAATGTTTGTATCGGTTTTGCCATAATGTGGTGAAACTGTATAGCAAACAATATTTGCGGAAACCAAACGCGTATGATGTTCAACAGTTGTACCAAGCTCATGAAGCAAGGCACGGGTTTCCGGGAATGCTTGGTAGCATTGATTGTATGCATTGGGCGTGGCATAACTGCCCGACTGCGTGGCGAGGCCAATACACGCGAGGTGATCACGACCATCCAACCTTAATACTTGAGGCCGTGGCGTCACAAGATTTGTGGATCTGACATTCTTTCTTTGGGCTCCCTGGTTCACTCAACGACCTCAACGTGCTATACCAATCGACGATCTTTAGCGATGTCGTTAATGGAATCGGTCCGGATACCCGTTTTTACGGTTTCAGGGGTTGAGTATAGACGCGGGTATTATCTTGCTGACGGAATATATCCGTCTTGGTCTACAATTGTGAAGACTATTTCATTTCCCGAGGACGAAAAAAGGAAAAAATTCGCCAAGCGTCAAGAAGCTGCAAGAAAAGACATTGAACGTGCTTTTGGTGTTTTAAAAAAAAATGGGCCATCCTTGAACAACCGGCACGTGCGTTCACACCGAAGAGGTTGCTCCTTTGTATGTACGCTTGCATTTTGCTCCATAACATGATTATTGAAGACGAAGGTTGGGCGATTTGTGAGTATGATGAGAATGCATCTTACGGGAATACTGTCCCGGTAGATCCGACGCAACAGGATTTAAACTCGTTCGTGCTAACCAACGACTACACGCATGCAAACCTTCAACAGGATTTGGTAGAACATATATGGAACAACGTAAACGTCGGGGACGGGGACGGTGACGGAGACGAAGAGTAGTGTAATTTTTATTTTTAGGAAATGTAATTTTTTTTCCGAAAATGTTTTTATTTTTATTTTTAGGAAATGTAATTTTTTTATGTTATGAAATGAATTTATTTATGTTGTTTTATGTTGTATTTTTTAATTTTTATAAAGTTTTTATTAAGTTAATAAAAAAAACTTAGGAAATTATAAAATATTAAGGTGGGGTAGCCCCATGCTCTACCCCCTCAAAAGTGAAGGAGGCCCATCCCCCATTAGCCGGTGATGTGGCGCCTACGTGGCGGTCCATTCTCTTGGACCGATGGAACTTGTGGGGAACGAAAACCATATGGGTCGAAGGCGGGGGAGTGAGGAGGAGCATCCATTGATAACAAATTTTGAAAACCATAGCCGAAATTGGGTTGAAGGTTGGTTGCTTGAGTGTTGTAAAAGGAGGGGTGTGAAGGTTGTTGGAAAAAAAACGGGGGTTGTGGAGTATATCCGAAAGAGGGTTGTGATTGTGCACTTGCACCGCTCGAACCACCACGAGACGGTTGCTTGCCCCGTCCCTTAGTTTTTTTCTTGGCTTCGCGGGGTTGGTTCTCCATTGCTCGGTTAGAAGTGGGTGTGGTTTGAGAGTATAAAAAATTAAGTGGGTGTGGTTTGAGAGTATAAAAAATTTAGTGAGAAGTGGGTGTGGTTTGATGAGAGTGTAAAAAATTAGTGAGAAGTGGGTGTGGTTTGATGAGAGTGTAAAAAATTAGTGAGAAGTGGGTGTGGTTATTTATATTTGTTTAAAAAGTGAATTTTTTTTTTTTTTTTTTTTAAAAACCGACCGTTGCAAACATGACCGTTCCTCAAACCTTGTGCCAACTCCACGCGGTGAACAAGTGCCGAAACCACTCCCCGATTCGGGTCCCCGCGGTGATGGCGGCGGTGTTCCCGATCGGGGAAAGTGGTCACCGCACCCACCCCCGAGTACGCCCCGGACACCCTAAGCCAGAGCTTTCGCCAAAAGCTGGGTTGTGCTTTACTAGCCGTCTCAATCAAAAGCGTAGGCGCAAAATCCTAGCCTTCTCAGTTCTCAGTCGAAGAACATGATGTGACCGCTTGTGATTTGAGGAAACGGTACTGATTACTTTAGTGAAGCTAAATTTCATTGTCTATATTTAGTAAAAGAATTGGTAAACGTTGACTATATTGGTAATTTAATGGAGGGGGGGTGATTGATCTGTACGAAGTGTCATATATCTATATTTTTTATTGTTTATAGTCTTTTTTTTTTTTGAAAGGCCAACCAAAATATTTATTATATATACAAACTCCAGCAGGTTACTGGGATACATACATACAGCCAAATACAATCTGGGTCAACAGACCATCCACCAATTCATACAAATTCAATAGTAAACCCAGCCACTAAAAAAGACCAGCAAACCACCAGTCTCAACCTGTGTCCAGATTAAATGCTTTCCACTGTGTCCACGTTAACGACCGGTCCTTTGATCTGTTTTTCACCCACAAAAAACTCATGGCCTTAGTTTCTTCCACTGCCTTCGATAGTGATGTCGACACTCGGTTGAAAACCGTGTCATTCCGCATTCGCCACAAATTCCATAAACCCGTAAGAACCACAGCCTGAAAGGCTTTCCTTTTCTTGCTTCCACCTGGAATGTAATCTTCTAATGCCAGTAAATCCCGCAAACCAAAGGCATAAATTGGCGGGACTTTGCACCATTGCGAAATGACATGCCACAACATTTGAGCAAACGAACACGACACGAACAAGTGCTCACTTGTCTCGACAACATCCCCGCAAAAGACATAAATCTGAAATCACCATAATGTTTCGTTTTGCAAGTGCCTCTGCTGTAGGAAGTCTATCCATACTCGCCCTCCAAGCTACAATGGACACTTTCCGAGGAACCCAATTATTCCACTTGAAAGGCTGACCCGTAGGTGGTCTGTTCACCACCCCCAGCTGCCTTTTAATACTACAAACTGAGAACAAACCTGCTGCATCCAAGTTCCACGACCATTTATCTGTGTGAGCTGATAATGAAACCGAAGACAAAAGAGTGCCCAACTGAACCAATTCAGCAAGCTCAGTCGTTAAAATCAGAGGTTGCTTCCAAGACCATTTTGTTTGCACTGTACCACCTGCCACGTTTAACCTGTCTTTCACAAAACACGTCTTGTTCGTCTCCCGCAAAAACAATAGTGGAAATTCCTGGTACAACGGTCTCAACCCCACCCAGAAGTCTAACCAAAACATTATTTTGTCACCACAACCCAATACCCCTCTGATAAGACAAGGCAAATCCACCCCCAACTTCTGTAGATCAACTGAGGTTTTGAAGATATACTTCCACGTACCAGGAGACGAGACCCTTGCTGGAATGGCACTCCAATTTCTGCAGCCATGATGAAAAGCCCAAATTACCTTACGCCATAAAGTTTTTTCCTCAACCTTATACCGCCACCACCATTTGGCAAGCAATGCTAGATTCATATCCCGCAATGATCCTAGATTCAGCCCCCCACTGTCAAACGGCGCTATAACTTTCTCCCAAGCTATCCAACTCATCTTAGCCACATCCTCCGTCCCGCCCCAAAAGAAAGTTCTTCGAAGCCTTTCTAAGTTTTCAATTACTTTAATAGGAGCTTTGTACAATGAGAAATAGAAAGTAGGCAAGGAATTTAGAACCGAATTCAATAACGTGATTCTCCCCCCAAACGATAGTTGCTTCGCCTTCCAAATAGACAACCGGGTTCGAAAAGTGTCCACAATAGGCTTCCAACTCTTGATAAGGTTCATGTTGGCCCCAACTTGGAGGCCTAAATATTTAAAAGGAAGCTTACCAAGTTTACAATGTAGGATATCCGCCATGTTTTGTACTTCGTCCTCCCCAACACCAACCCCAAATACATTGCACTTCGCCAAATTCACCTTCAAGCCCGAAACAAGATGAAAACACCGAAGTATTCTTCGTAGGTTATAGGCGTTTGCTTGAGACCATTCCCCTACGAATACCACATCATCCGCATAAAGGAGATGAGATATAAGAGGACCATCCAATGTACATTTAACCCCATGATACAAACCAACCGAATCTGCCCTCTTCATAATATTCGAAAACGCCTCCATAGCTATAAGGAACAAGAAAGGGGATAAGGGGTCACCTTGGCGGAGACCTCGGGTACACTCGAATTCATGTGTCGGGGAGCCGTTAACCAAGATAGACGCCCTAGCTGAGGATAAAGTAGCCATTACCCACCTCCTCCAACGACTTGGAAAATTCATTTGAGCCATGATCGAATCAAGAAACTCCCAATTAAGAGAGTCATAGGCCTTGTTGATGTCGATTTTGAATATCATACCTTTCTTTTTAGATCTTTTCCACCAAGCTATCACCTCATTGAGCATTAATGGGCCATCAGTAATGTTTCTACCAGAAATAAAAGCGGATTGTTCGGTTGAGATTAGTCCCCCAATGACCCCTTTAAGCCTGTTCACCAACACCTTAGATATTACTTTATTGATACACCCGATTAAGCTTATCGGTCGATAGTCTGACGGGGCCATTGGATCTTTGATTTTGGGGATTAGGGCTATAAAAGAGGAGGTACAACTCCTATTAAGAAAGCTTCTATCATAAAATTCAGCGAACAACCTGACAAAATCAGCCTCCAAACTGGCCCAACATCGCTTGATAAACTTAAAGTTGAACCCATCGGGGCCGGGTGCCCGGTTCCCGTCACAATCCCAAACGGCATTCTTTATTTCCATAAGAGAGAACGGAAGCACTAATGACTCCGCTTGTTCACCCGAGATGGAAGAAAGGTTATGGCACGTAAGGATTGGTCTATCCCGCATTGGTTCTGTGAACTGGGAGGCAAAGAAATGATAAAGACCAGCTTTTACCAATATAGGATTCGACTCCCAACTACCATCAAAAAACACACCGTTGATGCGATTATTACAAAGATTGGCATTTAAGATCCCGTGAAAGAAATCTGTGTTTTCATCACCTTCCAACGCCCACCTTGCCCTGGATTTCTGCCTTGTATCCATTTGTTTCATGCGATCATATTCAGAAATAAATTGCTTATACTCAGCCCTTAGGTCCAGTTCCGACTGATCTAAAGGGCCCAAATCAGCCTTGTCCTCAATAGACACAAGAAGATGTTTCGTATCCAAGTATTGCCCCTCCGTACTAACTTTTACAACCTTAAGCCATTCCTTTATACGATTTTTTAGCCACCTCAATTTTGTAGCAAGGGCCAGGTCTGCCGCACCAGAAAACTTAAAACCCCCACACAAAGTAAATACGTAATCTGTGAAACCTGGAATCTCGAGCCAAGAGTTATAAAAACGAAAGGGAATATGACCATAATCGGATTGAACCATTGATAAAAGAAGTGGTCTATGGTCTGAACAATCTCTCTCTAGAGCTAGAAGAGACGCCATAGGCCATCGGTTTTTAAATTCCCCACACACCAAAACCCGATCTAATTTACTTAGTTTATCTCCCTTATCCGACATGAAGGTAAAACGCCCTCCTCCCATATTATATTCATGAAAATCAGCAGCCAGAATAAAATTATTAAATACATCCGCACTTGATGCAACAAACACTGAATTATACCTTTCAGATGAGTCCCTCACCTCGTTGAAGTCGCCCATGACTGTCCACAGACCTGGAAGAGAATTGCGAATTTGAAGAAGGTCAGACCATACCCCTCTTCTAAGAACTGCATCGTTTGGAGCGTAAAGGTTGACCACATTCAGACGAATTCCAGATTGTACCAAATCACCTGAAATCACCAAGAATCGCTGGTGCTTGTGAACCCCCACCCTGCGAAATACACTAGGGCACCACATACAAATCAACCCACCGGCTGTACCGATTGCATTCACCGCCTCCGCCTCATAAATGGACTTACCCCAGAAGTTACTAAGCAAGAATCCAGCAGTATCTCTGAGTTTTGACTCTTGGATTGAAAGAAAGTGCACCCCATTACAAGTTTTTAAACCTCTGATCTAGTTAGCCTTCCTGGCATCCCTGGCCCCCCGTAAATTCACTGATAGGAAATTCATTGGGAAACCTTATTGCCTCCTTCCCCCTCAATTAATGACTTAACATCATCTTGGAACCTGCTAAGATCAATACCTACATGAACTCCGACATCTGAAGTCGCCTTTGTCTCCTTTGCCAGCTCTGACTCTCTCAAACCCCCACCAGAGATCCGATTCTCCTGACAGTCTACCCCATTTTGATACCCGTCTTGTGGTTCTTGAACACCGGTAGACGAATCAGTCGCCTGAATCGAAGTATTCAAGTCAACGAAGGAGTTTTTTACAGGGGTGTCAGAGTTAAAAGCACGGGTTGTTGGACCCTGGGTGGACCCAGTAGATGGTGGGCTACGCATGCTCCTCAAACGTTTGCGTAGGCCCACCGTGTTTGAAAGGCTAGATGACTTCCTTGGGCCACCAGAATTAAAACCCATCTGACTGGGCCCACTTCCTTGCGATTTTTGGATTGTATCCTCCACCGTATTCTGATCACAGGTCCCCCTGAAATCTTCTGAATTCCCCAATTCCCCATACGCCGTTTCTTCTTCCCCATGCGCCGTTTCTTCTTCCCCATGCGCCGCGTTCATGTCCAATCTAAGAGACTGGGCAGGTGACGGTTGATTATCCAATGGTTCCTTTGACTTCTCCTCTATCGGCTGGTCGCCAACGTGTAACTGACTGTCGGATCTATGATCGGCATCACCGGTTTCTCCCCGGCAGTCCCCGTCCCTGAATTCACCTTCTTCCGCCTCCATTGGTGTTCCTACGTCAAACTCTTGGTATCGCGAGTTAACTGTGGTTGCCACTCCGAAAGTAAACGGCATCCATGGTTGCAGCTCCTCCAACACCCACACTTTATATGTTTTATCTTTCCATCTCAAATCAATCTCCTCCTCTATGATCTTCCCCTCAGCATACAAAACATGACAAAACCCCACTGAGTTGTCTGAGGTTTCCCATGAAAATTTTGAAGGTTCAATGACCTTACCATACATCTCACCAATTTGATCGTAAACTATATTATCGCGCAGGTGAACAGGCACACCTGAGACTTTCAGCTTTGCCACACGATCGAATGAAATGTCTTCCCCATCCCACATTGTGGCCTTTGAAAACACCTCTGACCAGACCGACGAACGATACTCCAGAAACGTTATTGCAGCATTCCGGTCGGAGAAGGAAATTAACACTTTTAGGCCACCCAAAAAAGATACTCCTACATCATTCAAACCCGGGCATCCTAACAAGTTCTTTACATTGCCAAGAGCCCGCAAGTCTTTAGCATGCCCTATTATCGACCTACCCATACAGTGTCTTGGATACGCTGGGCCACTATATTCCACTTTTACCGACCTCCGGGGACGGCTATCTTGACCTCCACCAGTTTTACTAACCGCATCTCGGAACGAGACTCCCTCCTGGACAGTTTTGTTAGTGACACAACCCGGAACCCGACCGTTTCCCTTCTGTTTCCACGTATTCGCTCCTTCGACTCCAGTAGGAAGGTTAAACTTATTGTGGAACTTATCATATCTTGCCAACGAGACTGATAGCTTGGCCTCATAAATTTTTACCAAGTTCATGCTTGCCAAAGTCTGCTCCATGTTGACTATCCCCACGAGCCTGACAAACCCAAAGTGGTTCCCTCTTGAATCTTTTTTCATTGCCACATATGCATCTGTAACCCTCCCACATGGTTGGAAAGCTTTCCAGAGCAGAGAGTTTGAAACCCTATCGGGAAGGTTTCCCACATAGAACGTGACCTCCTCTAGATCTCTGGTCGCTTTCCTTTGCCTCTGGTACCTTACCTCACACCACAGACGACTATAAACATTTCAAACCTTTAGATGTCTCTTCACTTAAATGCCAATCATGTTGCCTTAGTGATAAATCCATTGGTCACATATTGATTCAATGTCGAGCTGAAAAGAGGTTTTGATCTAGCCGACGCACACTCTATTCATGATAACTTTGTAGAATTATCACCAATGGTGGGTTACAAAAGGTACAAGATATCAGGGTTTGCTATTGTTACACTACCAAATGGTTTATCTAGATGGCTAGAAACTCACTTGTGTAAAAGAAGTTAAAGACCCCGGATTGTTGAAGATATCAATGGATCAGTCATCAGCCATAGGAACAGCTTCAAATCCATCAGTATCACCTTTGGAAAAGTACCGGTGCAATTCAGCAACATCATGTTTTTGTTGAGTTTGTTGTTAATAATTTAGCTTTGGAACTCGAATGAATGTTTCTTGGTGTAATTTGTGGTATCCCGCTGGTTTTCTGATTAGTGATAAAATTTAGGGAAAATAGCCAAAATGGCAAAGATTTGGTCAACATTTCCAAAATGGCCAATTCAAACGTCTCATAGAGACTGTAGGATCGTGTACGAACCCGAATGAGTCATTCAGAGGAGTTTTTATCAGTTTCAGGTGCGGAAAACAAGAAACTGACTTTGAAACAACAAGCAATTCACTTTTAACACCTTTCTGATTGATATATAACAGATTACACGTACAAAAACACACCGGCAGCACTTCGGTATAATATTCTGATTCCCCTCGAAATGACATGAACACAAGCCTATTTATAGTGTTTTTGATTCCCCACGAAATGACATGGTGTCATTTCGAGCGGAATTAGAACTTAAATTTCGAACGGAATTAGAACTTAACTTTCGAGCGGAATTAGAAACTTATGTGATTCTCCACGAAATGACAAGGTGTCATTTCGAGCAGAATCACCTCTAAAAACCACTATCTCGTTTTTCGTGCCCTGATCTAACTATTACAGTACAAGACTCGATACAAGACGAAGTTGACAGATGCATGCACTAACAGACACCCCCTCAGATGTTGACGAGTGTCACGTGTCGAGTCTTCGCATCTTCAGTCTCTATCAGTCTTTGGGCTTCACTCTTTCTATCAGCATCAACAGACTCCCCTTAACAATGTGCTGGCATTCCTTCAGTTCTTCAGCATCATTTGCTTCAGGGTCGTAATCTGACTTTCACAGGTTCAAGATCGTTGTCTGACTCAAACTTTGTCTTCAGAGTCCTCAAATATCGAAACCTGGCTTTTCAAACATAAGCTTCTCAGAATCGATCAACCTGGCTCACATCCAGCTTTTCCTCAAACCTGCACCATCTCTACCTCAAAGTAAATTTTACAATTTTAAACAATAACATGTATACATCAACTCAAACTCTCCCTCAAATCAAACAGAAAATTTTATCAATAATAATCCTGATGAACCACTTGTAAATTAGATTAAAACACATTTGATTAAAAACATAAACTCCTCCTCACAACATGGTCATCATGTCTAGCACTTTGAATTTTGAAAATCAGCTCTCCAACACCAGTTGTCGAAAATCTTTTTGACTTTTTCAAAAATTTATGCTAAAACACACTGAAAATCTTTTTGGATTTTGAGATATTAAGAAATACAGTAAAGAAATATTTACATACAATATTTTTGTGAGTTTGTGTAAGAGGATCATATCAGTTTCTGAGACATATCAACAACACCGTTAAGCTTCATTTCATTTTAAGTTCTAAACAATTCACCTAGATTGTCAGTATATTGGTCCACTTAAATTCTCACACAAAGTTCAACTGTTCCGAGATACGAAATTAAT